>QGOA01001260.1:0-30218 GCA_003313075.1 Termitomyces sp. MG16
CGTCAAAAATAACTACGATAACCTAAGAAGCATATTCGATTAGAGTATCTAGCTTTTAAAGTGTGGAACTGACTGATGTGATCGCGTTTACGATAGCCATGATGACATTTGCAACTGCAGAGATTACGGAATTTATCCCGCGACCGATTGTAGAAAAAACAGAACCCTAGAATGTGAGATAATGAGGATAAACAGTGTAATGGTAACCAGTGTCGGAAGACTTACCATATACGATAAAGCTGTTATACTTAGGATATTAACCTGAACCGTAAAATTGTAGGACTAAGCCTTAGCATTTGAATAGGTGGAGGTTTTATACAACCGCAGGTTGTGATCCGTGCTACGCTTGGGAGTGACGTAACATACGTCATTGTAGTGTGGCGTGAGAGCTGACGCGGTGACCTCAGCCGAACTTCGCATGATTTTGACACTTGCCTATCACAAACAACTTGGAGGATTATAATCACAAGTACCTGTATAATGCTACTTTTGACTGTTCGATGAATTTTGTACGGGTTGTCGGAGACCTGTCCAATCGAGCCATTTGATTTCTATCTTTCGCTGGTCGCCTTGTTTGTAACTCGGATGCTACATGAGAGTCGTAACATTGCAGGTGTAAGGAATAAATGATGAAAGGAAATGACTCCTATTTTCCCACTGATTGTCTCGGCCATCAGTTTGCAGAAACTGCATTTAATATCAGTAAATGATTGCGCACCGTCATTGAAATAAGATTTATGCGGCTGCAAATGCTTACCACAGATCCGAGGCGATAGACTTCGTGCTATGCCCCTTTCATGTCGAAGAATGGGATGGGACCGCTATCATCCATATTACAGACAGATGGGCCTGACTATGCAACTTTCCGACTCAAAAACTATTGTTCAGGCTACGAACCGAGAACATAACTAGCTGATGTGCCACTAATCGTAATTCACAAGGTTTTTCCGCTCCAAGCTTTGTGGGCGTTCCATATATACATATATATCGAAGACATAGAATAGGGGACAGACTATGTAAGGCTCCTTGCCAATCTGACCATCATCAAGGTGCTGTTTGGCAGGCCAGTAGTTACCATATCCATGATTGGAAAGGCAAGTAAACATCGATGTTAGGATCATAGTCAATGAGTGCATATTCAACGACCCGTATTAACGCTACACTACTGGTCAGAAGACCACGACGAAAAATTTCGTAGCCCTCCGATATATATCCGTCTGCCAATCTTGAATCTTGACTACTCTGTATAAAAAAGGCCTAGTCATGAGTGCACGTTTTGACCGACAAATACCGGTCAGTGGCGGAGCCTACGGAAAAACTATCATTGAGACCTGTATGATATTGCAAGATAGAAGACGAGAAAGCGAGAGAGGAAACTTCGGAACCTACGTACACTAATTTGCCGATGATAGTTGCCAATCAGTTATATGGTTTCCTAGTTGTTCCTGGAAGATACATTGAGCCTTGCACGTAGAGAAGGTCTGCTTAGCATGTACTCAGAAGTACATTGGAAAGTCCAGCCGATCTAAATTTAGTTGTTCAAGATGGTGAGACCGAAATCATATGCAAAGCCTCCGAATCAATACATAAAAATACCTACACAGGAAGCAAAACGATAACCAGAGCATCAGAGTATCGCCGATTTGTGGAAACCAATTGCCTCTTTGAGCGATGTGGGCAAGGCAAGGATTGTAATCTGATCTTCATCCATGGTACAAGCAGGTCTGCTGACACTACGAAAACGGCGTTTGAGCGCAAGTATGACGCCTACTTTGACTCATAGTATACATGAAGAACTTTCACGGTGGTGGGTCCTAAGGATCTCAGATGGTTCCACATCACCTGCTCAGTAACTCTGCGCAAGACGTTTAAAGTGGGTTGAGAAGTGCTCATGTTGCATCAGAACCCGCCTAAAGAAGAATGCGTCGTGTTGCTTAGAGGTCCCAAAACTTTGAAAGTTGGCGACGGCTGAATTTTGAAGCTTGAAGGCTTCTAACAGAGATCATTGCTGTCCGCAACGGGCCCGGGGCATTGGAGAGGCAACCTTCGGCAACCTTAAATCAGGATTCATGGATATTACATAAGAATCACGATCGAGCGATCGAGTTTGGTTGGCCCTTCCCTGTCACTAGGCATGCATGTGCCGTGTGTAAACTCTGAGTTTTCCTATATTAGAGGGCGTATTTTTCTTGCTACGTGCATCCACCGTTAACCCCCATGATTGCCTCCAACAGGGTCGTGCAGGGGCTTTTCTTGCTCATTCCCTTCGTCAGTGCCGCCTCCGAGTCTGTCAGTGCAACGTCCTCTGCATCGATTGTCCCGACTAGTACCGTTGCGGTCCTACCACAGACTGTATTGTCTCTTGCGTCTGAAAGCCCTGTTTCCACAAGCTCTTCCCTGAGCATATCTTTCACAAGTTCTTCACTTCCTACCTCTTCCATTGCAGTATCCAGTTCTTTGCCGCCTGCTTCCTCTGTCTCGTTCAACAGGTCTTCAACGTCAGCTACAAGTGCCTCGATTTCATTGCCGGTATCTTCTGCAGCTGTTACAACCACAAAAGTAACATCCTCTCCGTCGACTTTATCTTCCATACACACCGTTCCCATCTCCTCTTACACATTCACTCCGTTCCCTACTCCCTCACAAAGCTCTGTTCCTGGCGTGTTTCCAGCGACTGATCCTAACAGTCCGCCATCGGTAAGTGTGTTCGCGAACCAGTCTTGAGTGGCATTGAGCACGTTTCTTCAGATCGACTCTCCTTTGGTACCAGACTATGCTCCGGCTTGGGCCGCGGCGTATGCTAAAGCTAAAGAGAAGGTATGCTCTATCTTTTGATTCTTTACCCAGTTCTGCCCACGCCATACGTATACAATGCGCCTTGTCGCGAGCCTCTTATCTATTTGGCATATACAAGAGGTTATGGCTCCAACAAAACATTGAAGTCTCCTGCATTCAAAATATCGTCGACATTCCATAGAATCGAAGCTCGCTTGAACATTCCTCCTTCTGATACTTCTTTGATTCTGATAGATCGCCAACTTCACTCTCGATGAGAAGGTCAGCGTAGGAACTGGAGTGGGGTGGATGAATGGTCGCTGCGTGGTATGCTATTCTCTATCCATTCTTGACAATCAACCCAATCCATTCTAATTAGGGCAATATTCCTGCAATTGAACCTATCACAGGACGCGGTTGGCCTGGTATCTGTCTTGAAGTATGTATTCTCTGTTGCAGAAGATTATCTCACTGCTCATTCTGTTGGCAAAGGATGCACCTTTAGGTGTCAGATTTGGAGACTTTGTTACCTCCTTCCCCACCGGTGTCAACACAGCAGCCACGTGAGTTACCTTAATTCCCGGTGCAAGTCAAACTCAACTTAGATTATACTATCATCAATCAGCTTTAACCGGCGACTTATCCGTGCTCGCGGCTACGCTATGGGTAAGGAACACAAGGGTAAAGGTATCCACGTTGCTCTTGGGCCTATGATGAACATGGGACGCATCGCGCAAGGTGGACGTAATTGGGAGGGATTTGGTGGTGATCCATTCCTGACAGGTGAAGCCGCCTATGAGACAATTTTGGGCATGCAAGCAGCAGGCGTCCAAGCATGTGCAAAACATCTTGTTAACAAGTACGTAGTCATCATGGCTCTGTTGGATTTTCTCTGATTGCGGGTGTACTAGCGAACAGGAACATAAACGAACCCAGGAAAGCTCAGACGTTGATGACCGAACCCAACACGAGATCTATACTCACCCATATTTAAAAAGCGTGATGGCCGGTGTGGCGAGTATGATGTGTAGTTACAGTACGTTTCGCGGATCCAGGTTTTTCTAAAACTGAAATTAACCTTAGACTTGATCAACGGCACATACGCTTGCGAGAATGACAAGGTCATGAATGACATAATCAAGCGGGAGTACGGGTTCCAAGGATGTAAGTCGTTCTTCTGCAATTTCCAGACTCACTAAGCGCTGAAATAATCCTTGTCAGATATCATGTCCGACTGGCAAGCGTAAGCCATGGATTTAGTGACGTTGACTCTGGCGCTAACAAGTGAAAAGTACTCACTCGACGATCTCTGTTATTACGGGACTGGATGTAAGTCCTAGCCAATTCTTTGCCTTGTAATGTAACCAATCAAATGTGCACACAGATGACCATGCCTGGTATTCCTCCTTGGTTTTTTCAGATAGATTCCCTCTGAAAATTGACAGGCGATATCACATTCAGTTCCGGTACGACCTACTTCGGCGCCAATCTCACTGCCTATGTTAAAAACGGCACCATCCCGGAATCACGAATTGATGACATGGGTATGTAGTTGATTGACTTCGGACTTGGTAAGACTACAACTCCAACCTCACTCTCAGCTACCCGGATACTTGCCGCTTGGTATTACCTCCAACAGGATCTGCCTTCGTACCCCGCGGTTAACTTTGATGCCTTCCGTCCTGACGATGAAACCACGAATGAACGTGTGGACGTACAAGACGACCACTATAAGATTGTGCGAGAGATCGGCGCGGCCAGTGTTGTTCTTCTCAAAAACGTTGACAATGCGTTACCGTTGAATAAGCCAAGGAGCTTGGTCCTTGTTGGCAGCGATGCCGGACCTGGCAAGATTGGTCCCAATCAATTTGCTGATCAAGGAGGCAATGATGGCGTTCTTGCTATGGGATGGGGCTCTGGTACATCCAATTTCACGTATCTCGTGACAGTGAGTCGTGATGTACGATTTGCGAGATCTGACTGAGCAGGGTATTTGACAGCCTCTGGAAGCCATCCAGACCCGGGCTCGCCAGGACAGGACTAGTGTTTCTTGGATCTTGGATGATTTCAATCTCCCGAGGGCCGGTAACATGGCCATTGGCAGATCTGCCGCCATCGTCTTCGTTAACTCTGACTCTGGTGAGGGGTACATCACGGTTGACGGAAATGAAGGAGACCGGTGTGTATACATGATACAAGCCTCAGTCAACACATTAAATTGAAACTCATGTAGGAAGAATTTAACAGCATGGCATGGGGGAGATAATCTTATTAAAGCTGTTGCTGCTCAAAACAACAACACAATTGTCGTCGTACACAGCGTTGGACCCCTCATCATTGAGCCCTGGATCGAGCATCCCAATGTCACTGCTGTATGAAAATGTGTCTTGTCTTTATTTCTATATTGATTGAATTATTCAGGTCCTTTGGGCTGGTGTAGCCGGACAAGAGACGGGAAATTCAATCACGGACGTTCTCTACGGCGACTGGAATCCTTCTGGAAGACTCCCGTATACCATTGCCAAGCAAGCTTCTGACTATTCTGCCCAACTCGTGACAGGTGGAGAGCCTGACGATATCCTCGACATTCCTTATACTGAGGGGTAAATGACTTTCTGTGTCTTGATATCTGACGCTGAGTATATAATTTAGTTTGGAGATTGACTACCGTCATTTCGATGCGGTATGTTCTTCAGTTTCCCTCTTTTCATATCTGACATGATTTACGCGATGTATACAGAAAAATATCACACCACGCTTTGAATTTGGCTTCGGATTGAGCTACACTACCTTTGCTTATAGCGATCTCAAGGTTTCGATGATCGATGATCCTGACCAAACACAATTCGATTTGATAAGCGCCTGGAATGCTGGGAAAGCGTCACCAATCGATCAGGGATCTTCAGCCGCTCTTTGGTATGTCTCTTGTCATGTGAAGAATGCTTTGCTAATGCATATATTTAAATTCTTACCAGGCTCCATAGACCCGCTTACACTATCACCTTCTCTGTAACAAACACCGGATCTCGATATGGTGGTGAAATCCCACAACTCTACCTCCATATGCCAGCGTCTTCGGGTGAACCTCCATCCCTCCTAAGAGGGTTCAATAATGTCGAATTGCAACCTGGAGAGACGAAGACCGTCAGGATCAATCTCTCACGGTATGATTTGTCGATTTGGGATGTCGCCGCCCAAGGCTGGCGCAAGCCCAGCGGTACATTCACGTTCACGGTTGGTGCAAGTAGCAGGGATGGTCGTTTGAATGGAACGATCCCTGGAACTAGCCGTTACTAAAAATACCCCGTAGGGTTAGATTTTCTCGACCACCTTATTCATTCGTATATTCCTCTGTACTGTCGAACCTTATAGGTAGTATGATCAATACCCATAAATTTTGAGTCCTTTTTGCTCAGAAAAGACCTTGGTCGGGTTGACTCGGTTCTTACCTACCATCTGCCACCCGTTCGATTTGTGATCATCTGCGTCGAATACAGTGCTTGCGTCTCACTCGATTTCATAGTGCTGACGGCACTAACTAGTGCACTTGGACAGAATGTCTTGAAATTTACATTATTCCTGCTCAAGCAGGCTGAGATTTCTAGATCCAAATTAAACGGAAACATTGTCAAACGGTTTGATGAAGTAATCATTAAAAGACACCTATTTAAAGGAGAACATGCGCAATAGTCATATAAAGAGAATTTAACACAGTTAACTGTAGAATTTTTCGCCAGGCTATGTATGAATCACAGAATCAGATCAATTAGATGTGATTGAATCAAATGAAGGTCGGATTTGGAAGCTCGTGTCGCCAGATATGTTTTGACTCTACTTTCTGGAACAAGGTGTTTGGTGGAGTGGTGGTCTCCATCGTGCATCTGCCATTGCACCCCAGCAGACTTCCAGGGTTTATTTACGGATGCATCTTTGCATGTACTGAATTGACACTTATGCGGCACAACGCGCGTGGGTCGAGGGTGTTCACACTCCGCAGCGGGAACTTGGCCGGCTTGTCGGTCCGGAGACAGGCTTACTGACTTTCTGTTTTCAAAGTGTCTAGAATGTTAAACGGAGCCTGAAAAAAAGAACTCCGACAGCAAACACTTCTTTGTTTATGGGATCATCGTTAAATCCTCAATACGCAGGCAACCAATATTTGTAGCTCTCAAAGCAACTAACAGCCTCTTCTAGACGTCTATCTCCGCACGTACCTCACATGACGATTTTTGCTGGGCACAAATTTTTTTTCTTCCTATTTCCGTGTCATAGAAGTTGGCCTGCACAAGGCCTGCAGCTTCCAAATACCTTCTTCCACGAGGATTTGTGCGTGAATATTGACAAAAACTACTGAGTTTACCCACAGTAAACTCAAAGAATCTCCGAATGACTCAATATCTGCAGTGGAATTGGCTGAGCAGTCCTTTACAGAGGTATCATGGGACGACGAGGGCGCATGCTACCGCGTTCATCTGACTAGAAAGCTATGGGATTTGTTTTCTATGTCAAGCCATCTGGGGTCTATATAAACGCTCAGCTCGACCAGCGGTCTGCAGAGAAATCGTGAAAATGTTTCTTCATCTTCTTACTTTTGTAACCTTGGCTCTTACTTTGGAAGCCAGCGCGCTGGGACTCTCGTCCTCAGTCGTAGCTTCCTCTGTGCCTGCTCCTTCGTCGTCTGCCTCTCTGCTCTCGGCCGCAAGCTCGGGGAGTCGAGGGGCTTCTACGGGACCAGGTCGCTCTGCCTCCCAGACATCACTTCGGTCTCAGACAGCTGTATCCAGCCTCTCACCTTCGAGTGCCGTCCACAGCTCGGTGTTGGCCTCTGTGGCTCCTTCTCAAAGTCCAGTTGCTGGCCTTTTTCCGGCCACTGACCCCAACGATCCGCCATCAACTTCGGACTCGACTAGCATTGTTCCAGACTTCGCTCCTGCTTGGTCGTCTGCACATTCTAAAGCCCAATCTAAGGTGATAAAGAATAATCCTCCGCTTGATGAATCTTTTTTTTTCTAATATGAATTCTTCAGATAGCGGGTTTTAGTCTCGATGAACTCGCTAGCGTAGCAACTGGTGTACAGTCAACTGGTCTCCCTGGCCGATGTGTTGCAAGTGTTCCTTTCCATGTTGAATGATTACATTTGCCTCATGGACTATTTAGGGAAATATACCTCCTGTTGAACCAGTCACTGGCCGTGGTTGGCCAGGGCTCTGTCTCGAGGCAAGCTTTGCTTCTTTGTTTCCTTTTCATCTATGGTTCTAACGCATTTCAGGATTCACCCCTTGGTGTCCGTCTTGCTGACTTTGTAACCGCTTTCCCGACTGGCATCAATACGGCAGCAACGTATGTGGTAAACGAACAAATGCATATACGTTTTATTAACATATTGACCAGATTTAATCGATCCCTCATCCGCCTCCGTGGCGTATTTATGGGGTTAGAGCATGTCGGAAAAGGAGTGAATGTTGCTTTAGGTCCGATGATGAATCTAGCACGAGTCGCTGAAGGTGGTAGGAACTTCGAAGGATTCGGTGAAGATCCTTTCCTAGCTGGAGAAGGTGAGAAGAGTAAGTCATATATCTAGCCCGCCCTGCTGAAGAGACTATCAGCTGCATACGAGACAATACTTGGCATGCAACAGGGTGGAGTGCAAGCTTGTGCAAAGCATTTCATCGACAAGTTAGTCCGCTGCTGGATCTGGAGAGCACTTCTAATTTGTTTTACTAATCTCCTGAAAGTGAGCAAGAACACGACAGGACGACTTCCTCTTCAAATGTCGACGACCGGACCCAACACGAGGTATATGCCTTGCCATTTTTGCGAAGCGTGATGGCAGGCACGGCAAGTGTTATGTGCAGTTACAGTATGTGTCATAGGATCCGGAAGAATGCATGAAATAAACCATTCTATTTGCAGATCAAATCAACGGAACATATGCTTGTGAAAACAACAATACTCTCAATAATATTTTGAAGGGAGAATTTGGTTTTCAAGGGTGTACGTAACTTGCCAGTTTCTATGACATTGTAATAACCGCTGTCTAAGTCGTCGTGTCTGACTGGGGGGCGTATGTACCTTTTGACTTCTATTCCGCATCTGGTTCACAACAAGAATTCAGGACACACTCTACACTTTCTGCTGTGGATGGCCTTGATGTTTGGTCGATTTTTGAATAGCTGAATAAGTCTGTTAACATTTTCTTTTCTAGATGACAATGCCTGGAAACGTTGGCAGAGGACCAGGTTCCTTCTTTGGCGCTAATTTGACAGCCGCTGTCCAAAACCAATTGATTTCCGAAGATCGCCTGAAGGACATGGCAGTACGTTATTGTCTCGTTGACGCCCAAAACAACATATAATCTCTCGTAGACCCGTGTTTTGGCTGGATGGTACTTCCTTCACCAGGACTCTTCGTCATTTCCAGCTGTTAATTTCAATGCTAACGATCCCAATGACATGGCAACAAACGAACATATTGATGTTCAAGACGATCACTTCGAATTAGTACGAGAAATTGGTGCTGCGAGTATAGTCCTTCTGAAGAACAAGAATGGTGCCCTACCGTTAAAACGTCCTAGAAGTATCTTTCTAGCTGGCAGTGATTCTGGACCTGCGCGCGAGGCTGGTCCCAATGCATTCAGGGATCAGACTGACAATGACGGCATCTTGGCAATGGGTGGAGGGAGTGGGTAAGCAAAGGTTATTATCAAGCGATATAGAGACTCATTCATTTCCAGAACAGCGAATTTTACTTATTTGATCTCAGTACGTTATTAGAATAAAACAAGCCTCTCGTCATATGAAATTGACTATCTTCAGCCTTATGAAGCACTTCAAGCACGGGCACGAAAGGACCGTACAACTGTGTCGTGGATATTTGATGACTTCAATGTTGCAAGAGCGGGTAACATGGCCATTGGCACTTCTGCTGCTATTGTTTTTGTCAATTCCGATTCCAGGGAGGGCAGTGACAGGTTGGTCGCGAATTTGCTTCCATTCCGTTTCTGAACTATCTGTAGGACCAATCTAACGGCGTGGCATGGAGGAGATAACTTGATTCTTGCTGTTGCGGCTCAAAACAACAACACCATTGTTGTTACTCACAGTGTGGGCCAACTCATTGTTGAGCCTTGGATCGACCACCCGAATGTCACTGCGGTAAGATAGTATGGTAGTCCCCCATTCTTAACAGGGCTGATACAGCTTAGGTGCTGTGGGCTGGCGCTCCAGGCGAAGAAGCCGGTAATTCGGTCACAGACGTTTTATACGGTGACTGGAACCCATCTGGCCGGCTTCCGTACACTATTGCAAAACGTATTGAAGATTATTCTGCTCAAATAACCCCCGGAGGTACCCCAGGAAGTATTCTTCAAATTCCATACACAGAAGGGTTTGTTTGCATAATCTAATTTTCTATGTCACCACACACGTCTGAAACAAGTTCAGATTACTCATTGGCTATCGCGGCTTCGACGCTGTACGACTTTATTGAAGTCGAATGTTGCGGCGCACTGATGTTTTGCCCCAGCACAATATCACCCCTCGATTTGAGTTCGGCTTTGGTCTTAGCTATACCACATTCGAGTATAGCAACCTTCACGTCACCAAGGTTGCTTCGTCTTCTTTAAGTTCAACTGAACAAACACAAGAGCATAATTGGGACCAAGGGAACTCATCTTCTCCTGGCTTCGGTTCATCGACTGCCTTGTGGTAACTCTCGAATAACGTTGAAGTAGACGATGACATTGATTCATGTTATCCAGGTTACATCAACCTGCATTCAAGGTAACCTTTGACGTCAAGAACACAGGCTCAGTTGCTGGAGGCGAAGTATGCCGTTTTGAGATCGCGTTGATTCTGTTTACTGATTCCTTCTTATGACAGATCCCCCAACTTTATGTGCAGATGCCGTCTTCATCTGGGGAGCCACCTTCAATCTTGAAAGGATTTTCCGACGTCTTTTTGCAACCTGGACAGACGAAGAACGTTGCAATCAACCTCTCACGCCATACACTCTCTATCTGGGACGTTCTGAACCAGGGATGGCGCAGACCAGAAGGTACAATTGATATATCGATTGGAGCAAGCTCGAGGGATTTCAGGTTGCATGGAACCATCCCGTTATGATAGACTTCAGCTTACAATGCTACAAGTCTTGAGGGAGATTAAGCAAACGACCTTGTAAAGTATGAGAATCAATTGTCATTTTTGTTTTCAAGAGTTACCTTCCATTCCGCCTGTTATCATAATTACTTCGCCAGAGACGTGACCAGAGATACGGGGAGAAGATAGTACAACGACTTGACCAGCGATATCGCTTGTGACGCCGACCTTTTTCAAGGGAGTCCTGTTGTCCGAATGTTCAGTCAACTGCTACACAGAAAGCAGTGAGCGCACGTGGCCATTGCCCGATAGACAACGTCGGGATCATTCAACGCGTCAGCCACCATAGGCTGTGAAATCTGTCAGAAGATAATACCACATGGTCCCCAAGTTAGATTTCACCGTATCTACCCATCCTGGTGCAACACAGTTGACCCTACCTTTAGGTGCAATCTTGACGATCTCGTTCTTCAAAGTCGAGGTGAATCCATACATTAGTGCTGTAACTCTGTTCAGAGTGCTTTGATAAGGAAACCGAAATTTGGCACACCACTCTTGGATGCCGAATAATCAGCATGGCCAGCCTCCCCTGAGTCACATATTTATTAATCGTTGCGAGATCAAAAGGGTGGCGCAAGCTTGCTTACCAAATCTTCCAGAAGTGCTTCCGATCAACAGTATAGAGGCATAGTCCTTGATGTCTTCCGAACTATTCTGAAGACCTTTCAGGAACTCTCGACAGACTAAGAATGGGGATGTCAGATTGATGTCGATGGAAGATCTCCATTGATCGAGCGACATCTGCACCACAGGTTGATTGGCAGGAGGCCAGAAACCATGATTGACGATGATTATCTGCACGGGCCCGAAGGACGATGAAGCATCGGCAAAAAGTTGCGACACAGCGCTTTCGATAGTTAGATCAGCTTGAAGGGTCTGTAAGCGATGACGATAGCGAGCAAGAAGCGGTTCCAAGTTCTTATTGCTTGAGTTGTAGTTAGCAGTGACTTTGGCGCCTTGCTCTGTAATATTTTCATGTTACCGAGAAGATTTCAAGCGATCTAGAGACTTGAATTACGTAGAAATACGTTTGTGGTTTCGAGTCCGATACCACTGTTTGCTCCTGAAGGATCAAGGCAGTGTTTAACATGAAACTAAACATGACAGTTGTGAAATTACCGGTGACGAGAACGTGAACGTCTTTCAGCCCTAAATCCATGCCTGTGTGCGTTTTCTGGGATAGAGAGTATAGTGCACGTGAAGAATTCCGTCTTCGGTGTCGCGGACCGCTCGAAGTTCAATATATCTTTATCATGTGGATTTATGCTGCTGACTCTCCTGCTGATCAAAGTAACTTGTAACGTTAAGCCAATTCTTGGTCCAATGACTTCGATGACATTAGTTCGAGGGAAAGCATCATGATCGTCTAGAGAAGGTCATATCGGGCACATCATGGTGCTCCAAGATTCCGAGATTCGCTGCCAAACCCATGGAGTCAGTACTGAAAATGTTCTATCCTCGGCACGTTTTTCACACATCATGCATCAGCTCGTGAGATCTTCTCAAGCTGCATGGTTGTTTCACGGGATGAGGCAGTTTAATCTTCCACCCTACAAGGTTCTGATATAAATGGCCTCAATTACGCTTGCAGAGCTTTCAAGTTATCTCCCAGCGGCTGAGGTGAGTTCAACTTCGATCCACATATCCACTGCTGTCTTGATAACCTTGCGACACTTAAAGCATGCCAAACCCTCTTCCAGCTCCCAGTGTCCAGCAAGCGTACTGTGACGTGTCTGCACTTGAAGGAGGTATCCTCGAGCTCAGTTCGACACAATTTACGACAAGTGGCATTCCAGGAGAAGTTCTCGTTGCACCATCCCTGGCTTTCCTTCTCCAGCACTCCACTAATGGCGATAAATTCCTGTTTGACCTTGGCATCCGCAAAGATTGGCACACCCATTTTCCGCCCGACACAGTGAAGCTTGTGGAATCGTTCAAGGTCAGCGTTCCACAAGACGTCGTAGAATCACTCGCAAAAGGTGGAATGTCGACTTCGGAAATTTCTACAATTTGTCTTTCACATGTCCATTTTGATCACATGGGCGACTACAATCTCTTCCCCGACAGTACGTTGCTTCTGGGCGAAGAGACCAAGAATATAATCGGTCCGGAGAACACTGAATCCCTGATCATCAAAGACCTGCCATTTGAACGCACTATGTTCCTTCCCACGGGAGACTGGCAGCCTCTTGGCCCTTTCCCGCACGCATTTGACTTCTACGGTGACGGTAGCTTGTATATTATCGACGCCGCTGGCCATCTCCCCGGCCATATCAATGTCCTTGCGCGCACATCCGCAGACGGTGCATGGATCTTTCTTGGTGGAGATAGTGCACACCACTGGGACCTCGTGACGGGAAAAGGACAGGTTGCAGTTCATGAGCATTTGCATGGCTTCGCCAGGTGTGCATATGCTGATAAGGAACAGACGGAACGGCATTTAGCGCGGATGAGAGAGATTTTGGGGATGCCTCGCGTTCGTGTACTTTTGGCACATGACGAACCGTGGTATAGTATCAACAAAGGAGGGTCAGCATTCTGGCCAGGAAAGATACCGTCTTTGTAGTCGTGAGATTGTCGTGTACAAATATTTGGAATGCTTAAGACTTTAAGTTTGCTGTGCAATGCTCAAAAATTTGATGAAAGGACAGGACGAAGCAGCTGAAACACCAGCTGATGCATATGCCATGTCTGAATATCAGTATCGAATGAGTTTGAGAAAGACCGAGTGAACGGAAGATTGTCAAGGCCGAAAATTTGAAGGAGATAGATAGAGTTGGCTGAGCGACGATTCAATCAAACGCGTCACGTGATACGCGTTTTAAGCTCCGAGCATCTGGGCAACTGGCAGCAAGTTACTTTGTCTCAACTATTTACTATTGCCTCGGCCAATAGTTGTAATTTTGTTGCATAGATCATGGTGCGCTTCTCAATCACCTCACAAGGAAACGGAATTATTGACATATTTTCAGTCTCTAACAGCTACAGCTCTGCGTCGCGTGATGCGTGAGATCACAGACCTCAAAAAGAGCCCGCCGGAGGGCATTCGTATTCAGATGAGCGAGGAAGATCTGTTAGATATCACTGGGATAATCCAGGGCCCAGGTAAGTGCATGGAGCAGAACCTCGCGTCTCTACACGGCGCAAGTTTGTCGACGTCAGTTTGGTGGCTGACCAAGCTTGATTTGGCTTTAACAGAAGGCACGCCATACGCCGGTGGTTACTTCAAGGTCAAGTTTAAATTCACTGAAGAGTTTCCTGCTGCCCCTCCGAAGTGTAAGTCACGATAACATTATTGTATCTCGGTGTCTTGCTTATGTCTAACTCTCAGGTTGGTTTGTTACCAAAATCTTCCACCCCAACGTCTCAAATACCGGCGAAATTTGTGTCAACACGCTGAAGAAGGATTGGAAGTCAACATATGGCATCGAACATATTCTTGTGACGGTCAAGTGCCTCCTCATATATCCCAACCCTGAATCGGCGCTTGACGAAGAAGCGGGGAAGCTTTTGTTGGAAAACTATCAAAGCTATTGTGATCGAGCGAAACTCATCACTAGTGTCCATGCTACGCCCCGAAAACGACCAGTGGAGTTCGATACCCCTCCAGCTGAGGAACCTTCGAATGTCGAAGCGTCATCCTCTAGCTCATCCTCAACAACTTCCAGAACAACGCCACCAACTGTAGCATTGGCCACACCGACTTCCCCACCATTGGTTCCTATCGTCACTCACAAATCTGCTTCCCCTGCGCCGCCTTCCAAACACGCTCCAGGTGACAAAGACGGGGTCTTATCGCTGAACAAAGAGCGTCATGTATCTCCATCGCCATTAGGTACTGCTGATGCGAATGTCGATGCCAAAATTAGTCCGACCACGGGTGCGGGGGTGGTCATGGGTATGGGTATGACGGCTACCCCTGCTGTTGCTGGCTCCAAATCTACGAAGAGGGCGGCAACCGGTGGTGCTCCAACAGTTGCAGAGAAGAGGAAAAAAGCTTTAAAGAGACTTTGACCTTTAGTGTGGACTCTTTCTCTGTTTCTGTTGTTCCTTTGATTAGTGGATGGAGGTTCTGCTCTGATTGCGTATCTATGAGATGGTATATGTAGGATAGAGGTACTATTGTGGTTGACCTGCTTAGAGTTCTTAAGGGTTTTTTTTTAAAAAAAAAATCTTTTCATACTACTGATTACGTAATGTTGAGTATGAGTGGTGTCATGGCCAGCTCGACCATTTACTGGGTTTCTCGATGGCTATCCCTGCCGACATATTCTCACTGGTAGACTTTTCCAAGTCTTCCTTAACCCTCTCACTGCTTTCTATTGCCTTTAATCCGACTGCGTGGAACATTGTGGCCAGGAATGGTGGGACGCCTTTTTCTTTCTCAACTTCCTTTTCAATTCTCAATCAATGTCGAAAGAGTATAGGAACAAGACAATTACGCGTCTTTTTGGAGGAAATCCCCGTTCAGGAGTTTACTTTCTTGCGCTCATGATTTTCTCATTTGGTGTTCTACGAGATTCGTTGTGCGTGACTAAATTTCGCCCAATTGTCCCGAAACAACGAATTTTGCAGATACCAACGAGCCCTTGGTGATCAGCCTAGGAAGGCTCTTCTTCCTGAACCTTATGCTACGCTCATTCCCGCTGCTCTCTTCATCGTCGGACAAACCTTCGTCATTACCTCTACGTGGGCGCTCGGGGTTACCGGAACCTTCCTCGGTGACTATTTTGGAATTTTGATGGATCATCGTGTCGAAGGGTGAGAAGGACGCCAGAATGCATCGGAAAGCTTCTTACAAGTTCTAATAGGTTCCCCTTCAATGTCCTCCGCGATCCCATGTACGTCGGAAGCACCATGTGCTTCCTCGCAGGTGCTCTATGGTAAGTTGTGACTTCTCTGAATACGGTTCCTTTGTGACATATTACGATAGGTACGAGCGCCCTGTTGGACTGCTCATCTCGGTCTATGTCTACGTCGTCTACGTGATTGCTCTGCGATACGAAGGGTGCGTCAATCCTCATCTAGGCTCTTCTCCTCGCTTACATCGTGTTCAGCCCATTTACCGACATGATCTACGCCAAACGCGAAGAGGAGCGCGCTAAAGGCTCTAAAAAGCAGAAGTGATTGCCAGGCTATGATATCCCGATCCGTGAAGACGGGTCTAGTAACTCTCATCAGTTACCCCATTAGATCTATAGACAGGGTTCAAGGACTTTGGTTTCGCCATAACCGGCCCTTCGACGCTGGTTTCAACGCCAGTCAGTGCCCGAGTTCGAATTACTATCAACTGCTCTATAGTATGAACTTGAGGCGAAAATTTTCGAAGCCTTCTAAGACATTCATCCTCCTTCATTCAGACCCAACTGAGGTCGCTTTACAGAATTGACCTCGGTGAAAACTAGTAGAAAGCGAGCAGAATGATGAGATGCTCCAAACTTGTGTCCAAAAGGACCTACTTTGTCTATACTCTTCCGCAGTGCTCTGGAGTTAGTTTACCTCTTGCGATCTCAAAGAGCACAGTGAGTGTTATGTTGAATGGCGGCTGTGATTGATGAGGCGCCAGCTCCAAGGGCGTTGGCAAAGCGGCCTCAAAATCGGGCATGAAATGGAACAGGTCACGGTTTTCCATTGGTCCATTGTCGGTGGAGTCTAGTTCATTCCAGCGGTCGAACCCAGATGTTTCCCAAAGCCTAGGGGACGAGCCATCTTTTCAGTCTGTATGTTTCTTATTATGATGTCGAAAGATGCCAATGTAGGCGCCAAAGTCGTGGTACAGTAATCAGGTGCTGAGTCAAGCAATCATAATAATACTTAGTGTTAAAGGTTGTTCAAGGACGCGAGAGCAGTACTTTGTTTCGTCAATCATGTACATCACTCAAAATTCGCGTTTCGTGTCATCCAATCCTTAAAATAGATTTCCTCGAAGCAGTGGCGTAATTTCCTCTGCCGGCAGACTATAGAAACGCTAAGGTACTACAAGTACTTCAAAATATGCGAATCAATAGATGGCAACCCTGCTTGACAAGTCGACCAAGTCTGCGGACATAATTAACGAGATGCCATCGCCAAGGTTGTCCACAGAATATCTGTAGAACTCGAAGGCGAAAAGGGATAGGCGGTTCACGAAATTTGGCCCATTTTTCAATGAATTCCGGGTCCAAGTCCTGCCAACGGTCAAATTCATCAAATCGTATGGCATACTCATATAAACTTCGTGGACGACAAAGAATCTTTTCTAGTCCAATTGTTAGAGGTTGGACCTGCTCCTCAAAGAATGACAGGGCCTCCAAAGCTGTGAAACGCCGTGAGATATTTCTCGTCGTCATCATGTCGAAAAGGGGCGCCAACATCGGCGCCAAAGTTGTAAGGTGCTGTATAGTAATCAGAGTCAAACAACGATAGTAATACATCAACTCAACTCACCTGGAACTCTTCGCAAAATAGAATACCCAACATACCTACATCAAATGCAAAGGGGTTGAAATCGATTTCCCCCTGATGAGTATCGTCTGGACGCTGCGACGGATGAGTCTGAAAAGAGATGGAGCTCGGAAGTCGGCATTCGTTGATGTCTGCAGATTGTGGAAACATGGTCGAATGACCAAAGTCAAATAATGCATAGGTCAACTTCCCCTGAGAACGCAGAGATGCTCGATGGGGGTTACGGGAATCATCATAGCTATCGATGTGATTGACGAGTATGTTATCTGTCTTAATGTCCTAAGGCCATCCTGATCAATGTCATCAAATGTTTTTAATGCACAAAGACACACTCCATGAACTATTCTGTGCAAATGGAGAAAGTGTAAACCCTGGTAGGAAGGTCATGGATTGTCTGTGATGGTAACAATGTCGCCCAACCTTCAAGAGACAGTGGATGAAGAGGAAGACTTCCTTCATATTCTGATAGCCTGGTCGCAAAGGAAAGGAGCCCCATCTGAACGTATCAACGCCTCGGTTTTATTGAGAATTGTAAGAGCAACAAAGGCACTGACCGAGGCATGATGGCAAGCCAATGACCTTCGCATGCGATAATGTCGAAGATGGGTATAACGTTGTGAAAACTGTCTATCGACTTGGATACGCCCTCGTTTTGAAGGTATTTGAGAATACGATATTCTTCGCTTCCTGACAAAACTGTTTTAATAGCGACATGTCTTCCTTCAGAGTCCAGGGCATATCCAACAATTTGTTGCATAACAGCTAAACGTGTCACAAACGCAAAGAAAATAACGAAACGCACTCGTGGGCTTGTCCTGGCACTGAAGCTGACATCTTCTGCTGGTCCACCGTGATGTGCGTAAGGAAAAGATGTATCTTGCCGTAGAACACCATGCAGGCGAACAGTGCTCAAAGGATCACCAGAAGGGCAATACACCCGCTGGTACAATGTATAGCCCTTACCTGACATCCAAGCCCTGAGACGAGCCGAGTCCCACCACGCAATTCGCCGCTCGACAAGGTCATAAAAACCATCGTCGGGCACATCGAGCATAGTCGGTAGAACAGAATCAAGACTTTCTTGACTTTGAGGCAGAGCGTTAGATGCAGAATCAGTTTCGTTGGCTACAAACGTGGCAGACATCAACTTGATTTGATTTATTCCGAGGAAGAGAGACAGAATCTGTATATGCCATGAAGTTGAAGCTCGCCTCGATTAAACAACTCACGTGCAGTACTATAATAGGCTGAGAGCAAACGTTAGACCTGTACCAAGAGCTATACGACAGTAATCGAAGTCCTCAGTGACCGTCGTAATGAGAGAATCAACTGAGGACACGCAGTGCTACGTCGACGCGTATTTAAGCTAAATAAACAACACGTGATCGCGACAACGACTTGATGGTAACGTTTTGCCTACATGGTAATCGTCGGAATTGCACTCAGTTGGACTACATACCTGTCCCTCCCATTAGAACAAAGGTCGCTACAGTCCTGTGACCCGTTACTCAGAGTGGAAGAGGCCTCTGGTATTGCCAGTCATTCCATAGCGGGAACCTAAGCCGCTGCAGAGCGGGGCAATCGGACCTCGCTCCTACTATATTCCGTATCCGTTTGGTATCCTTCCTCAGTATAAAAATGCTTGTACTACTATGGGCTTAGCTTGGTAACCGCGAATGTCTTAGTTGTCAGCCAAGACTCTGTGGGCGGCGCTCAGTGGGCTGCTCACCCTCACACTGCCTAGAAAATCCTCCCGCTCTGGTGACGGCACTGTCATTTTCAGCTCAGGCGAACAATAATGTATCTGCTCTGCTTAGCAAAGTGAAGGTGGAAACGGCATCTCTGTCGATGCAAGAAGAAATGGCTATAGATGTAGATACTAATCCTAGTAGTAGCGAGAATGAGGATGGGTCAGAAATCAATATATTCGATGGCCACAATGAGTTCCTCAGGAATTAGCTAGTGTAGCTAAGGAAAGGGCTAACAGCACAATACTAATTGTGATATACTTAATTGATAATTAATACTTTCTCTGTTACCAACAATTCGCAGAATCATGCACCAGGATTTGGTGAAAATAGATCAACATCACAAGATGTTGTGTCAGTGACCGGATCGGGCTTGTGTATACAAAAATAGTCAATGGAGATCTCATGAACTAAATTGATATTTCGATACGACACGATCCCAGATAATCCGGGCATTAATTGTTGCACCGAGCCTAGCGGCGAGTAAGAACGTCCCACTAAGTTTTCTATTAGAATTAACATCAGGAGAACTTCTAAATGAGATGATGATAAACTTCTCACCTATTGAGACTGTACGTCTCTCGCGGCGGTGGGGTTAGCCTGTGCATGAGCATCACAGGAATCTGAGCCCGAATTTCTGCAGTAATACTAGACCAGGTCGAACCCGGGCCAAAATCAAACGGCTGTGGCGTCGAAGCCTTAAACGGTGTGGCCAAAAGTATCATGGAGTTGACGTGCGCATCCAGCATAACCTACAAGAGTGTCAGCCTGGTCAGGAGCACATGCAATGAAGACACCTCACCTGATTCTCTTTGCCAGTCAAGTACCCGAGCTTCAGACTCGATTCTATGCATGATTCGCGATCTTCAGATGCGGCAGCTTGAAGGAGGCGAAGCCAATTATCCATGAACTCCTTTGAATATTCCCTCGTCGCCCCAAAATCTACGAGCTCGACCTACAAATAACGTCAATGTCCAATATATGACCCAAGGGATATGTTGTACCCTGCGTGAATGCGCGTTCCAAAGGAAATTCGACCAATTAGGATCGGTCTGCATGATTCTAAACTCGAAGAGTTCCTTCAGGCAAAGCTCCAATATCCATGCCGCAATCTAGAAAACACCATCCCGTCAATCCGTGGACAAGAGGAAGACGGCCGCTAGACTCACATCATCTCTGTCCTGCTTGCTCATACCACTGATATCCGCATCCCCAACACTCGTCCCATGTACACGCTCCATGACGAGAACAGACTTTGTGCTGCCTTCCCATACCCACGGAACCTTGAACCGAGGGTCTCCTGCCAAATATCCAGGAGAACCAAATTTTGCTAGGAATGATCCTTCGCGGGTATAATCACACTCATCTGCCAGTTCATCCTTCAAAACCTGACGACAAAGTCTATCAGCAGGCTGAGCCCCTTAAAGAAGAAAACAGATGTACCTGCACACTGCGATCCAAGAAAAGCCCCTTTGGAAGCATCTTTCCGGCAGTGAGGAGAACCTTAATATAGCTCAGGTCACTATCGATTGAATTAACGATGTTTGGAAACTGTATTTTGACTGCCACAGGCTCAGGACGTCCTGTCGGGGATGCCGAAGCTGCTAGGACGGCGCCGTGAACTTGTCCAATGGATGCGGCGGCAAAGGGTAGCCGTTCGAATGATTGAAAATTCTCAGCCCAGTTAGGGCCAAGAGAACTCGTCATGACTTGCTAGATCAAAACAAAACCAACTTAGTCGGAGAGGAACTAATTTGTAGCAGAGTGCATGAACCTCCATCTGCCAATCGGGCATGTAGTGAGCACTGTCTTGTACTCTTCGGAAAATTTGGTCCACTTCCGCTGGCAAGACATGAGTATCTAAGGAAGCAATGTAAGCATGAACGGACGTCATACAGAAGAAAAGAGGAGTTGACCTTGAATACTGAGGAATTGCCCCAACTTTAGAGCGGCCCCGCGCATCTGGGATAGTTTGGAGACCAGCCTTTTGATGTTGGCTTCCGTCATGAATACAGATGATGGACCGCCTGACGAAGCTCCGCTAGTACGACGAAGGAGTTCTGAGGCCGCACCATAACCGAGCGAAGCTGCAAGACCTGTGGTGAAATTGTTGAGAAAGACGACTGAGATGCGAGTATCAAAGGTCATGCCTCCATAATGAAATAATCTCCCGATACGCGATGATGGGACTTTGGATGATTGAAGGTTTCGAACGGGGGTGGTAAACTCTTCATTTTGTATAGTACACCCCGCTTGTTCAGGAGTCTGGTTTAAGTATGTAAGTAGGTTTGATTGCTAACATGAAGTTTGCCTCGAGACTGAACACCTTTTCTGCTGAGTTTTGTGGGACGACGGCTTCAGGTATGTTGACATGGGATATCGGGGGGCTCGAGCTCGAAATTATGTTCGGGGAATCTACTTTTTTGGCCACATGTGGCGATACAGGCGGTTCCTCGCTCAACTCTGACCCCTGCGGCACAGTCTCTGGGGCGGTCGACCCAATAACAGTCTGTTCCACATTAACGTGTGCTGTAGTTGTTCTTGTTACAGCCGACTGGGTGGGTTCACCCAGTATATCGTCAGTCTCCCGTCGCTCTGTGAGTTTTAAGTTCGACGCGTTGTGTTCCTTTGATGGTCGTGGTCTAAGTGGCTTTTGCGATTTCACAGCTTCATGACGTTGTTGCAGCCATACAGTGGTCTGTGGTGCGACTTGAGAGACTCTGTGCTGGGCAGCGTGAGTGAGGATATTGACTGTCGAGCATAACACGCAAAACAAGTTGTATGCCGGACTAGGCGGCATGAAGCGATTTGAGTTCGCAAAAAGGCTGTTCTGTTGCTCAATGCAAATAATAGGGCATTTCCAGAAATTTATCCGGCAATCATCCCGGCTAATTGTGACCACAGTCCTACTTTCTACGTCCGTGATAAGATCACATGGCTCAAGCCACTGCGCCAAGCTCGCCTTCGCAAGTAGGGTCCAATGCGCACAGCAAATTGAAATTCACAGTGCAGAGGCAAGTCGCATGTTTCTTGCGCCCATTTCTCGGTAAACACTATTATCAGTTCCGATGTAATTTCAGACATGAGGGTCAATGTTTTCAAGGAGGGATCTCAGGACGTTATTTGGTACAAGGTTGGTCGACGTTATCATTTCTCACTTGAGAACAAGCCACCTTGACGGCTGATTCAAGGAACGATTTCTCAGTGACGACGAAATCATCGAGCACGTCGTGGTGCGTCTGACTATGGTTGGATAAACTTCTCAGACTCATATTCTATGAAGCACAATCCAAGCAACACAATTTGCTGGACTATTCACCGTCCTAGCGAGCGTGGGTGGTACATCCGTATCCGAGCACCATCATTTCCCCAAGGCATCTCCATACCATTTATACCCGTTCCCAAAACATCTCCGCACTATTCCGACGCAGCTATGATCTTCAGCTCTCGCACGAGCGTGCCTCCGGCCACAGACCGGCCCAGTATATCCAGCATCCATTCATATCCACCGACTCCCCCACCTGTCATTGTTCAACCATCTTCCCGGAAGTCCGTTGTCGAGGAAACCCCAAATGACCGATACTCTGAGCATGGAAAACCAGTTACACAACTTACGCAGTTCATCCTCACTCCTCACTCGACTCAAGTCGTGCAGCCCACATCGAACTCATTTTTTGCTCGTGTCGTCAGCGTACTCAAAAATAATCGACCCTCGCACTCGAATTCCTTCACATTATCTAGGCTCCCAGTCGATGCTTACCTCTCGCTAACGCCCCCACATCCGAGCAGCCCATCTTTGAATTCGTTGGCAGAAGCCTCACGTCTGCCTGCGTCTCCCTCAATTCTCCCTCCGTTGCTGGTGTATCATGACAGGACGCCGATTTTGACCGTCGGGACGTTCACTGGCCTACTAGAGATTGATCAAGAACAGCTACTGGGTGTAGAGACAAGTTTCTGGATCGCTATCGCGTTGACTTACCTTGAATTCCTTGAGGAGCGCGATGTTCGTTCCTTCATCACTTCTGTTTTATTACATATCTTGATGCAATCCGTCAGAGTTATCTCGCGGCACTAAGCGATTGAGTCCTAACGTTGTGTCATTCTTATCGTATTGCTCTGGATTGTCATCCAGTGGCGAAAGCGCTCTGACATTGGAAACACCTACCACATTGAACATGATCGTTTCCCTCGTTTTCAGCCTCATTTCCGACAGTGCATACAACATCCATGTTCTAATGAGCAGTCATGCAGAATTAAGACACTGGGTAACAGGTGGTCACTAGGATACTACATAGTATAGAATTTTCGGGGGCAGCGCAGTATGTGAGCGTCGTCATCAGCGATTGACGCCCTCCACACGACAAATCGGGGGACTCTAAATCAGTCCTCTCGGGTACGGCGGTCTCTCCTGGGTGCAGCAAAGCGAAGGCGAAGGATATCTTCACCAGCTTGACGGCCATTTAGTTGTTTCAGAGCTTGCTCAGCGCTGGCAGTATCATTGAAGTGAATGAAGCCGGCTCCCGTTTCCTCGCCAGTTTCACGGTTTCTCACTAGAAAAGAGATGTGAGCAGTTGCGAACTCAGGAGAAGTATAACAAAATCGCACAGAAAATTATATTAAGGACTGTATCTTCGACGTCTTGGGTGAGGGCCTTTAGGTCTTCGATTGTGCCACGGAAACCATGGAAATAGAGTGTGCCAGAGGGCGCAACATTTCGGTTCCGGGCCGCCGCATAATCAATACGAATGTCACGGTCTAGCATATACATGGGCTCCTCCTTGATAGAGTTATGAGCGGCGATTGCGTCGTTAAGGTCAGCGAACTCGACGTGAGCAAAACCACGAGACCGTCCATCCGCATGGTATGCTACACACGTTACAAAAACAATGTCAGTATGTTTGCAGCACATGAGAACGGGTAAGCTCACCGAGTCTAATATCCTGAATCAACCCAAAAGGCGCAAACTTCTCCTTGATGTCTTCTGGTGTGACACTGAAGGGAAGATTGCCAACATAAATCGTCTGGCTCTCGATGTTTCCTGACGTTGGATCGTTAAAGCCGAAAACGGGCCTTGACGTGGAAATAGCCCTCGATGCGGGCGAGACTGTTGGGAATGAAGGAAAACGGGTCGCAACTCGTGAGATGGAAGATGCGGGGATGCGAGCCCTGCAAGACACCAGGGCGAGGCGGGCTTGGGTACGAAGGATATTGGTAAACATGATGAGAGTGTTGTGAGGAACAGCTGCACAAAATTTTGGAACAAAATTTTCCGAGTTGGTCATTCCGTCACGTGAGCTTTCAATGCTTTTTCCCACGACCAGAACCCTCCTCGAGCTCACTGTTTTATGCAAGGCACGATTAACATAATGAGTTTGTCACTGGATGGGTTCAATTGGTTTCCAAATAATTCTTCCTTCAAGTCCCACTGGTGTTCAAAAGTACACCGTCTCCGAAAGCTTGGAAAATATCTGCCTCCTTTGCACAGTCCTTCCTCCCGGGCTTCCCCACACACCACCAGTCAGACCTCCTTTCTCAAATATTGCATCGATATCCTCCAATTCCAGCGAATGTGTCTCTGGGAAGAACTGAGAGACTATAAATCTTCGATAATATCGGGTAGTACAAAAGGTTACATACACAATACACCTTCAAAGCTTCGTTTGAACATTGTGATCTGTATTCGGGGCATTGTATGACACTCACAAGCGGTACCCAACATGCATTGAATATAGCGAAGATTATGAAGACTCGCCAACTAATATTCGCAATCGCTGGGGGAGTCATTTCAACCACAGCGAAGACACACCTGCGATAATCAATAAGCATCATTAGTAAACCGTCTACTGTATGTGAAACTTACATCCAGTTGAAGAAACTGGAGATTGCAGAGCCACGCGAGCGGATTCGTGTGGTGCTTATCTAGCTCAAGTTCAAACATATATGACTACAGGCAACCTAATTACATACCTCCGCGGGATAAAGCCATGGCTTGTGTCCCTCTTCAGACAAATCAAAGGAGAATACAAGCATGAAAGGCGCACTATTGGTAGATATCCTATACCAAGGAATATCTGAAAGACAAACACCATTGCTGTCGCCCCAAAAGCCGCTGATTTAGTTCCAGTCGAGAGAAGAACCGCAGCCACGATGAAACACAAAGATAGACCTGTAGCAGATATCATGAGCAAGGGGCGCCTTCCGTAGCGGTCAACCGTCTATAAAGCTATTGGATCCATCTCTTACAAATCATCATGCTTGAGGCTTACCCAGAGAGGTATGAAGGAAGCAAACATATACGTTACGGCTGTAAATCCACCAAGGATAAGTGAAAGGTTACGCGAAAGCCCCATGGTATTTTGATAGACTACAGGAGCTAAATAGCTGAGGTGGCGTTTTGGCATATGTGATACAGCAAGAAACCCTGGACGTACTTTATCATATTCGCTCTAAGGTCGACAAGGCGTTCTCACTAAACAATGGCTCTGTCGGGTCATAGTAAAACCTACCCTGTGAATTGTTGCATGACGTTTATTCCGATACACAAGCATATACGCCGGAAATTCTGTATTTTGCCTCCTTCGAAAAGCTCTTTGTACCGGAATGGTCCTATCGACAAGCTTCAACATGCCACAGATGCGACCACCTGAATATAATGTCCTCTCACCTCCAGCACTTTCCAAAGCCAACGATGCTTCAATTTCTTGAAGAACTCGAACAACATCCGGATGATTAGTTGACACCTGATGTTCTAGCATGGCTATAACCCGAGCCCCTTCATCTCTGTATCCATGCGCAATCAACCAACGGGGCGAATCCGGTAGTATTGATCCCTGCAAAAGAAGGCATAATGCGAAAAAGGCTTGGAAACCGATGGGAAGTCTCCACTGAGCCGGGCCATCTACAAAACTTAACCCGTAATCCAACCAGTACGCCTACGTGACATAATGAGATCAACGTGGTGCAGGAACTGGACTAGAGACCTCACAATAACTAGTCCGATGATTGTAACCGTAGAATTTAAGCAAACAAGTCTTCCTCGAACTTTGCCTCCACATGTCTCTGACTGATAGACAGGGATAGAGGATGAATTGAAACCATTTCCCTAAACGTGTTTAGAGTCAATGCTAATCATTAAACGTCAAAGAATCTAAGAACGAACAATGCCCGTTATAATACGCCCGATGTAGAGCTGGGTTAGCGTGGTAGAGCTTGCCAATATAGCCTGTGATGGTGGTTTGCATTATAGAATTTGTTCGCTACGCCAGTAGCCGGAACTCACCGTACCAATAAGCATAGTGATAGCACCAGACATGATCATGCGCTTCCTACCGATAGCTTCCCCAAAAAAGAAGACGATCAAACTACCAACAGCACAACCGATGTCCTTTCAAGATAATCTCCGATTCACATTGGTGATGTATGATTGAATACAAAAGCTTACATATATCGCAACCTGAAGGAAGACGTCACGACGATGTAGGTAGAGAATGTACTTTCAGACATACAATAGTTCCTTGCGTCGTGGGACCGGGATGATTAAAATCCCTACCAAATCGGTTGTCAGCCCCTATCTACCCCCCAAAAGCAATTTAGAGTGAGCTTTACAAGTGACCTACAATGTAACTTACGATGCCGGACATAACACCCTGATCATATCCGAGAAGCAAGAAGCCTTGACAGCAGCAGGCTGAATTGAAGGTTTCTTTGGAACGAGCTTCATGAGAAAGGTACGGTCTACTAACCGGTGATTGCCCAAACCATATACTTTCCTCGTAGAGGCACGATCCACATAACTGGGGAAAGATGAATCTGTTACAAAGATAACGTTCACTGTAGAGTATAAAGATCCCTTGATCATGACAATTTCCGTGCGCGTTTCCGTTTCCCGTAAATGGTGTCAAATGACTGATGAAACGGTGTGAAAATACCTAGAGTCACTCAGCGAAACTCGTCGCTCCCTCAAGAATTCCCAGGAGTTCCAGATGACGGGCCGATTCGAAAGATATGTTAGTCACAGCCGGCAGGAACTTGGATACATGAAGAGACACAGAATAGAATGCTGAAGATTAACTTTGGAAAAGGAGAACCCAAACTAATGTCCACTGTATTCAAGTACAATGGAATAACAGCAGATTTTAGGAAGATTCAGTGGGAAAACATGGAGTCGCAGTCCAACGTTCAAGTAGCTTTTCCAGACTGGCCGCAAACAAACGTCGACCATCAACTTCCATCAGCTGAAGTTTCTTCACAGTAGGAAGAATACTCGGTAGCTAGGGCCGACTCAGAATAGGCTGAGGATGACAGAAGTCGGCTTACCTCCGACGTCTGGAATACACTGTCAGATTCAATGATAAGGGCATACGCTTCATAGGCTTTTTCGAGTTCGCTTATCTGTTCACGGATCTTGGTGAGACTCTCCTATTGTGTGGGAGGTCAAGAACTGTATATAGTCAACGAGAACACAGGGGACAATTTACCGATCGCCGTAACTCGACATCTTCTTTTAACTTGGCCCGCTGCAAATCTGCCCACCCTTTCATGAGTTGTTCCAATGTCTCTGCAGTTCGGACCGCATTTAGGCCTCCAAAAATTTGGTTATTGTTTTGCAGAGTACTACATTTACTCACCATTCTGTAGAAGATCCATCTGCTTTCGCATAGCATCTGACAACACATCAGCCAATCCAACAGGCCTAACTTTGGGGCACATCGCCAACGACAGAGAGAGTGCGGAGATACTGATCTCCTGGGTAATTTGGAAGTCCCGTGAGGGAGCCTTGATGGAGCTGTATCGCAGATCCAAAGCAGAGAGAAACAGGGAATATCCAAAGATCAACAGAGCATCGTCTTCCTCGGGGACAAAGTAAGACGTGCTTCTGGTCGGTCTGTGAAGTCTGTTGCCGAACAATCGAAGACGCTCAAATTGTTTCACAATCGGAGGAAAGAAACTAGTACAAATCGGTCAGCATCAACCGACGGTCACGGTCGAAAATGACGTGCCTTGAGATGTCTCGCAACGTTGGTTGACATCGGAAGGCCTGTTTCATGATTTCAAGGGTAATAACTCGGAAGTTGTACGACACTTTGCAGAACGTGGGGAAAACGTTCATCTCCCAATCCACATTCTCAGGAGAGACGCATATGGTGTGCACGGAGTCAGCAATAACGTAGACGATGATGCGATGTAGAAGCTCATTGGGAAATATCTGATAGCCGAGAAAAGGCATATCCGCTAGATGGGAGTAGATGTAGAAAGTAGACAAGGAGCATTGTTCTGACCACTCAGTGCTTCAAGGCGATGGATGGCAGCTCAGAATAATCATGACTCGGTGCCGGCAAATCGAACCAAATAACGCGACGCCTTAATCAGGAAACATTAGGTTTTGCACAAATCCATGTGAGAAGGCTTGCACCAATTTTGATTGAGCTCGCGCGCACACATTGAAGAGGTCACATGGGTACGGAAACTAGGGATCAATGAGCATTTGGAACGAGAGGATCAAAACCTTCTTGCATAACAGCTGACTGAATAGGATGCAGGGTCCGCGAATATTGGATATTGACAACAACCGTGAGATTCGTGACGAATAAATATAAGCTTCTCAAGCCGAGGCAGCTCCATCCACTTCTAACCCCAGTATATGCATACTATGTCGTTAAAAAACGCTGTCCTCGTATACACTTCCATGCAACTGTCTGCCAGTGACCAGCAGGCCCTGCTAAACGCGTTCAATCACCCACAAAGACCAATAAACACGGAACATCCGATTTCCTTTGACTTCGCCGATGCCGACATAGTTGGAGGAGTAGGAAGCATTTTACCATTGCATAGGGCATCTTCTGGAAGAGTCGACGAGTCATTTGTTGTTTTGGCGGACGAAGGTGTTGCCCCTTCATCCCATCCGAAGACGGTTTTATTGGTGAAAATCCTTGACGAGGCGAACGAGAAAAGCGGCGAAAATAGGTACCAGACAATTCGTGTTTTGGCGTCTAATGCGGCCGAAGTGTTCGCAACGATTTCAAGCGGTCGCCATGGGTGGGAGGATTACTGGAGTGTCGCGCAAGTAAATGGCGGTCATTTTCCCGGCCAATAATCGGTCAAATGACCGGTGGTGATGGAGGCGATTGAAAGTCAGTTTGTGTACCTTCTTGGCTCTCTTTGCTTCAAAGACCTGATCTATTGTGAAAGATTTTCTAACACTTTTGTTTCTTATCTATGATAAACGCCATGAATCGTAATATTATGTAGTCATTATTATGAGTCTTCAATACATTCGACAAGAGTGATTGAAATTTTTTGTTCACGACAGTCAAAGTCGTTTGAGAAGTATACATCGGCCTCGTACGACGGAATTGAAAAAAATGATGGATGTTGGAGAGATACTTAGCCGAGAGCAAGCCTGCAATGAAACCTTTTTTGGTTGAGCAGGGACAGCCAAGGAGACATGTATGTATTTGGGGGTAGCTCTCCCAAGGGTTTTCTATGGTATTTCAGCCGAGAGGTCATCCCTGGAAACAACCATTCAGTAAGTCGGCGCCGAATCGTATGCAAGGGGACGCCGAAGGATTGTTAGTAATATTATTTGGTAAATTAATTGGTCCCAAGGAACGGAATGGGTAGCCATCCAACCATTGCTAAACTGTCAATTGAGATATTGTGTCATTACGATAGTTATCTGAATTCTCCAAGGATGATAGGAAAATTCCAGCAGCCGGCATCTGCCGTGTCTCCGACTCGGAGTCAATTTTAATCCAACCGACAAGTCTTGGTCTGCTCTTATGCACATACTCACGAAGCATCCTTCTTTCCATCTCATCAACCTTAAACAATGTCTGTGACACCGGAGGCCGAAGCCGAAACTGCGCAGCCACCATTTACCGATCTTTTCCCAAGCGAAGTCACTCTCGACTCGATTAGACAGCATTTGATGGACTCGACGATGGCTTCTGCGAGCTCGCTGATCGGCGACTTGCTTGATGAGACTCGACGTACTTGGGGACTTGAAGCTTGAATGTCGAACCAGGGCTACTCACTCTATCTATATAAGCAAGCGGTGGGATTAAACTATTTGGAAACCCCCTTTCTCGGAGA
>QGOA01001263.1:4161-26365 GCA_003313075.1 Termitomyces sp. MG16
GCTAGCCTCCTCCGACTTCGTCACTAAGTCGGGCGCTAGCTCCGTCTATCTCGTCTTCATCGTTTACGGTGCCACTTACGGGCACAATACGCTGCGCTACTCGTCTTTTCTCCAATATCTTTGCTTAAACCCTGACGCTAACCGTCTGCCAGGTAGCCCCCGAAGCGCTACAATCTAGCGCATCGTTTTACTACCTCCACTCGAGCACACCGGGACCCTGTCAGGACTCCTCACAACTACGTACGCCAAGCGCTGGAGACGGCGTTGTACTGCGTATACGTCCAGCGCACCCAACCACAGTTGGCGTCATCAGCGGTTACCAGCCTAGGAAAGCAGGACATGATACTTGGGTTCTCCTGGCTGCATGATCACAATCCTGAGATTGATTGGGCCAAGGGTAAGGTAAGCATAAGCCGCTGCCCTTGACGGTGTTCCACATGTGCCAAGGAAGTTAGAGAGGAGCACAGAGAGTCAGTCTGTGAGCATGCTGCTATCTAGGCTTGCTGAGTTGGACACCTCCCCTTTGCAGACCTCGACCTACTGGATCCTCCTCCCTTGGCATTCCCTTATAGAGAGGCCCTCTATGAGGATGTTTGAGGTGTAGTGAGTAAAGCCCAGATGGAAGATGGATGCGAGGGTGAATTTGGGTGCGCTCCCGACCCAGAGTCTTCAGATGAGGCTATCAAGACAGGTGATAGGATTTATGCAACTATGTTACGACCTCCACCAACTGTAGCAGAGATTAGAGCTAGCCAAACTACCTCCCAGCGGCTAGCTCAGGCATTTGCTGCCAACTCTGCTTCTAAGTCGTTCCGAGATGCAGTTCCTCATCACCTGCAAGACTTTGAGGATGTTTTCTCTAAGGCATCATTTGACTCCCTGCCAGAGCATAAGCAGTGGAACCATGCAATTGAGCTTACGCCCAATGCTGAGCCCTCTAGCTGCAAGGTCTACCCACTCTCTCCCAGAGAACAGGATGAGCTTGATGCCTTTTTGCAGGAGAATTTGACTCTGGTTGCATCCATCCCTCAAAGTCTCCAATGGCCTCTCCAGTCTTCTTCATTAAGAAGAAGGATGGATCTCTACGTCTGGTTTAGGACTATTGAGTCTTGAATGTGATGACTGTGAAGAATCACTACCCCTTACCACTCATTTCAGAGCTTGTCAACAACCTCCGAGGTGCACACTACTTTACCAAGTTGGATGTCCACTGGGGCTACAACAATGTGCGCATCAAAGAAGGAGATGAGTGGAAGGGAGCATTCTGAACAAATCGTGGACTCTTTGAACCTCTGGTAATGTTCTTTGGCCTCACTAATAGCCCTGCCACCTTCCAGACCATGATGAACAACATTTTCCGAGACCTCATAGCAGAAGGTGTTGTGTGCATATACCTTGACAATATTCTCATCTATACCAAGACTCTAGAGGAGCATCGTTGGATTACGCGCATCGTACTGGAACGTCTTTGCCAGCACCAGCTCTATCTTAAGCCAGAGAAGTGCGAGTTTGAGCAGACTAAGGTTGAATATCTTAGACTGATCATCTCTCATGGAATGGCTGAGATGGACCCAGTCAAAGTGGCTGGTGTAGCAGAGTGGCCAGAGCCTAAGAACAAGAAGGAGGTTCAGGCCTTCCTGGGTTTCACCAACTTCTACCGGAGGTTTATTCAGGATTTCTCACACCATGCCTGGCCCCTCTTCGATCTCACCACTAAGGACACTCCTTGGCACTGGGATGCAGCACAGCAGACAGCCTTTGACGCCCTCAAACAGGCTGTCACTTCAAAGCCTGTCCTTATATTCCCAGATGATGACTCTCCCTTTCGTGTCAAAGCTGATAGCTTAGATTTTGCTACTGGGGCTGTTCTCTCTCAACAGTCAAGGGAGGATGGTAAGTGGCATCCTGTGGCTTTCTACTCCAAGAGTCTCAATGCTGTGGAGCAAAATTATGAGATCAATGACAAGGAGATGCTAGCTATCATTTGGTCATTTGAGGAGTGGCGACATTTCCTTGAGGGGTGCCAGGCATAAATTCGAGGTGTGGACTGATCACAAGAACTTAGAGTACTTTTGGACAGCCAAGAAACTTAACCGCCAACAGGCTTGATGGTCTTTGTATCTGGCCAACTTCGACTTCTCTCTGCATCACAAACCTGGACAGAGCATGGGTAAGCCAGATGCGCTTTCTAGGTGAGCAGATCATGGTTCAGGAGCTAGTGACAATGACAATATTGTACACCTAAAGCCAGAACTATTTGCTATCCATGCTCTAGAAGGTGTGGTTGGCCAGGGAGAAGAAGTGAGCATCCTTCAAGACATCCGACGAGGTAACTGGGAGGGCGCTCAAGAAGATCTGGTAGCTAAGGCTGCCATGGCCTTGCATGCTTGAGAGAAAACTGGAGTGAAGTCCGTCCACACTGACGAGTGGTCTCTGGAGAATGGTCTTCTCACCTTTTAGGGATGCATTTATGTTCTCAACCTGCCAGACCTCCAGAGGCGGATTGTGGAGCAGCATCATGACTCTCGAGTTGCAGGACATCTCGGCAGATGGAAGACACTGGAGCTAGTCTCACAGAATTACTGGTGGCCTCAAATGTCATGGTATATTGGCTCTTACACCTCCACCTGCAATCTTTGCCTTTGGACTAAGCCTTGTCATCAGCCTCCTATGGGACAACTTCATCCATTGCCTATCCCAGCTGAGCGTTGGAGTGTGGCCTCAGTAGACTTCATTGTTGAGTTACCTGATTCTCATGGATATGATGCAATCATGGTGGTAGTGGATCTCTGTGGCAAGCGTGCTCATTTTATTCCAACACACACTACTTGCTCAGCCATGGGCGCTGCCAATCTGTACTGGAAGCATGTCTGGAAGCTCCATAGATTGTCAGATGCTTACGTCTTGGACTGTGGACCTCAGTTTGTGGCAGAGTTTACTAGAGAACTGTATCGCCTCCTCCATGTCAAACTCCACACTTCCACAGCCTACCACCCCCAATCTGATGGCCAGACTGAGCATGCCAACCAGGAGCTAGAACAGTATCTCCAGCTCTTCTGCAATGAATGACAGGATGACTGGCATTGGAATCGAAGGATCTGGTGGTTCTCCATAGTAGCCAAGGAATATAGCGTGATTGACTTTGCAGCAAGTGAGACCCAGGTCTTCAAGGGCCTGGCGAAGGATGCTATACTACTCGTGAGAAGATTGTTTGAGGCCATACAAGGCCTGAAGGAGACGGTAACATGAAGCTGGGTCAGCTTCAGAGAAACCAGGCACCTGTTTACAGTATACTTCATGAGAGAGAGGAGCGTTCAAGAAAGCTGTTTTTATGTCAAATGTAAAAAGATGAAAGTTGTGTTTAGCTGCATAAGCAAGGGTGATCCTGATGCTAATTAGCTTTGCAACCAGAGCATACATGTTCCATAATCTTCTGGATGCTGGCTAAACCCTTGAGCAACTAGGCAAGCCTTTTCTTTACCACAAATAATTAATCCATCAGCATCTAACTTGTGGGCAAAAACCCACCAAACACCAATAGGTTTACAACCATGTGGTAGGGACGCAATCTGAAAAGCTCTCTGGGACCAGAGACTATCCATTTCTTGTTGCATGGCCACATGCCATACATCTGCATCAGGGCGCCAAATTGCTTCGTTGTAATGTTCAGGGAGTTTGGAAGTATCAAAGGGGCGTGACGTCTTGAATGGAATGGGATCAGGCCCGTAAGCTACCAAGGCCTTGTATTCCAAAATGGTAGCCATTTCAAGAGCATTGACGTCAGCAGAAGAGTCTGAGAAAGACAAAGCTGCAATAATGGATTGTGGACAAGACTTGGTCCGGCAATAAGACACGGGCTGCATGATCAGCATGAAGACGTACAAGTCGTTCATTGCGTGCAACTATATCCTTGTTGTAAGCATGTCCTTTGGTAGTTGGAATGATAGTTCAACAAATACAATTTGAGATTGATTCTGGTGACATTTCAGATAAAGACAAAGGAGGAGGCAAAGGTGTGGTAGAACGTGAGGGTGAAGCTGAGACAGGCAAGGAAGAACAATCATGGGGTATAGAATTCGGACGAGATAATGAATGGTCAGAATGATGGACAGGAGATTCCAGCAGGAAAATCAGTTGAGGTGATGGCATTGATACACATTGGACAGAATGAGGACATAAATGACCTGGAACTGATTCATTAAATATAATGTCTCTCAAGAAAAAATACTTTCCATTTAGGTCACGTACTCTCCAACCCAAATGATCCTCATCATAACCCATGAATATCGCTTCAAATCGTCTGCCAGAGCCTTTGGACCTAATCTCACTGGGATACAATACAAAGCAACAACAACCCCACATATGAAGATGTGATAAGTCTGGTTTGTTTCCTTCCATGACTTTGTAAGGTGTAGTTAACAGGGGTAAAGTAGATGTAGGGAGACAATTCCAAAGATACTGAGCCGTGAGAATTGCATCTTCAAGAAAAGACATCAGGAGACCTGACCATGCCATCATAGCTTGAGCAGAGTCTTCAATTGTCCTGATATATTGTTCTGCTTTGCCATTTTGCTGATGTGCATAAGGTGCTGTTGTTTGGTGCATGATACCTCGAGAAATTAAGTATTCATGTAGTTCTCGAGAAACAAATTCCTTCGCATTATCCAAATGGACTGCATGTATACGGTTCCCATATTTTAGTTCCCAGGAGGCTTCAACATGTTTGAAGTGTGGAACAGCCTGAGTGCGAGATGATAATAATGCGATGCTGCCAAAATTTGAGCAGTCATCTAGGATGGAGTGGAAATGATTTGCATGACCATTGGAGAATGCAATAGGAAAAGAGCCACACGAGTCCATGTGAAGAAGTTCACATATTGCAGAAGCATGATGGTTCAAATGCTCAAACGGTTTAGCAGGACACTTGCCAAGGATGCAAGGAATGCAGAGATCATTAGTAAACAAACCAATGTACTCAACTTCAGAAGCATAGTTCCTTGTAAGAACCGCTTTTGTGGTATCATGACTCAAGTGATCAAAACGAGCATGCCAGAGTTCCGGCGTGGCATCAAGACGAGGAAATGAATTCAAAACCAAGGTGGGAAAGGCAGTTGGCAAGCAAGTGGAGGGATGTGTAGAAAGAACAAAATCACAAAAAAGAAATGAAAGTCAATTGTAAACCAATGCCTTGATAGAATTGCCTTGAAGTGAAGGAACCGAAGATGGGAAAAATATTGACGTAGAACCTTTCTCAAAGATCAGTTTCAAGTCATGCTTGACTATTGATCCAACAGAAAGAAGATTGATTGGTACATCTGGTGCATGGAGGCAGTCTTCTAAGGTAATGATAATATTTTTACCATCAGCATGAGTGCGAAAATGGGCTTGGCCATGCACTAGAGTTTTCAAGGTCCCACAGTTTGCTGTACCCACAAGAACCACCCTATCCATGTCATAAGTCTAGAAAAACTGACGGTCATGAAGAATGTGCATTGTGCAACCTGAGTCTAAGATAGAGTTGAACTGGGTTGAAATTGAAGCAAGAGCAACAGGGGATGCAGATTGGAGAAGAGCCATGTAAGGTGGTAGTTCACAGGACACATAAGCAGACAAATTGATTTCATTGGTGGAGTCATTAGCAGTAGAAATATCTTGCTCATTAATCTTGTCGACAAAAGGTAACAGAGTAGGTATGAGTTGTGTGTCAGAGGTAGCTACATTAGCTCTAGGACAAAAATGCGTAGGGTCACAGCCATTTTCCATTCCACCACCTTGGACCAGCATGACTCAATCGAGTGACCATGCATGTTGCAGTTTGTGCAAAGAATGCGAAGACAAGAATTATTGGAATCAGACGTTGTACCATTGTTATTTGAGAGATTTGTCGAAAGAGGATTTACTGTGGGAGAACCAGAAGGTAGTGTTGTATTCTGATTTGGGCGAGGATGAAAAACCATTGCAAGTCGTCAATGCTTGGCGTCTATATTCATTACATGAGTCACAAGTTGAGCAAAGTTGTACGTTCTATTAAAGCCAGCATTCTCTCAAGATAATTGAACTTTTTCCTTTAAAACAGACCAGCGATCACCATTCGGTAAGCTGTCCATGAATCTCTGTATCTTCTGCCAGGGAGTAAAGTCCCAAGATGTCTCATTCAACTGGTGAATTGCAGAACACCATGCCTGTACATAGGTGGGAACTGTGTTCAGGGAAGCTGTTAAAGAAAAAACCTTTGACTTTGTAAATTCTGCAACCAAAGCACTGCCTATCCCAAAACGTTCATGTAAAAAGGCTAAGAGATCACGAGCAGGACAAATGGGCAAGTCGTAGGGGCCACCTTGTTTAGGAGGGAGGGAATCCTGTATTTCCTAAGATAACTTCCCAACAATAACATGCTCAACAATATCATCTTTTTGCCAGAAAATCCAGTACGCATCTGTTTTTTCAGGCAAGGAATTGAAATTGTAGTGGGGAGGTAATGCCACAGGACTTGTTGGGTCCCAAAGATCTCCAACATTGGGAATTCTACAAATATGACCATGCAGACTGATGCTAGTGATAATCCAAGTGATCGCTGATTCCCAAGAGACCCATTCCACTGAGGAGCAAAGAAGGGGAACTATAGCTAAAGATGGTAGTTTGATATCAGCAGAAGAGATATCAGCTGATCATGAAGTATGCGATGGTAATTGTTGTGGAGGCAGAAAAAGGGGTGGTCAGAGAATGGAATGAGGTATAGGCAGCGGAAACAAGTGAGGAGGAGGATCATGATGAAAAACTGGAGGTGGAATATGGTTATGATGTTAAAAGTGAGGAGGCAAGCAATTAATATTTGGAAGCAGAAAATTATTCTGCTGTTCAGAAACAGGTCAAGAGGGAAAAGAGGAAAAAATATCAGAAGAAGTGTCAGGAACAGCAGGAAAAGCATAAAATTGATTGTGAACTGCAGTGTGAAGTTCAGAAATATTGTTCTGGTGTGCAGAAGCAGATGCCATAGAAACAGGATGTGACGGAGGAAGAGGAATATCAATAGGGATGAGTTGAAAAAGTGCAAACAGGAACAGAACAAAGATCTTCAGGATGAACAGAGTTTGCTCTAAAGGCATGAATAGAAGGTGATCTCACAGCAATTGGAGAAAGTGGAACTGAGTGAGGACTAGAAGGTTGAGAATAAACAGAGTTTGGACAAGAAGCATGATCAGATTAAGAATAAAAAGTATGAACAGAGGGTGGAGGAAAAGGAGGTCTACGAAGAGCAGGAGCATGAAGATTGACAGGAATATGCAAAGACAGAGAAGATGGTACAACATTATGATTAGGGAGAGGAAAATTGTAGGTCCTATTATTCTGAAATGTCGGTGGTGTGTCAAAATAATGTAAGGTATGAAAAGAAGAATGCAGTCGTTGTAGGTTGTATGCTACTGGAATCAGCAGTTCATATATGCACATATTATTTAAGGATCTTGGTCTAGAGAACGTCATTGCATCTTCGCCTGTCTGAAAATGTTGTGGAATTTCCCTCCCATCTGAAGTGTGGTTGGACATGATAAGTCAAAAATAAAAGAGATTGCCAGCGCCACATGGAGGCAGCCATGGGCACCTGATAGGAAAATCAGGACAACGAGTTGTTCCAACAAGCTGGGTTTCAAAAGGGCCCATAACCTGTAACACCGGACCTAGTCAGATACAATCAAAGAAAGAGCCTCAGTGTCGTTCCAATGATGGAGTAAACAACTCATTGTTATTGTACCTAGTTAGATACAATCAAAGAAAGCTATATAACAATGCTATGATAAGTATATGTGTTTGCCAGAGAGTGATTACAGACTTACAGCCTCAGTGTTGTTCCAATGATGGAGTAAACAACTGAGGCTGTAAGGAAGCAAAGCACAAGCGATGAAGCAAACAGTCACGTGACAAATCGGATGCGGAGACTAGGTTGGAGATACTTACTCCAACACAACCTAACCGTGACCTCACAGGTTGCGGTTACAAGTCACATGCCCCTACCGGACTTACGTAACAAACTACCCACGTCAACAAATACCACCACACCACGCCATTTGCTTTATCATTTCCATTTACACCCTGCCTGCTGTTTTAGATCGATTTCTCTAATCGACCCGCTCTACAGCACTACGAAGCCACGAGAGAGAACGCGTGCGAGAACGAGTGGAACTGTGGATCTTGATAGGTATATTGTTACCGGCTACTGCTGCTGAGTACTTGCTTGATACGAGACAAGACGGGACGAGACGAGAAGAGACGAGACGAGACGGGATCGCGTAAAAAGGTCCGCAAGGCGAGATCTCGAGACTTTGACAGACACAACATAACACAACGAAGAGGAATTGAAAGAAAAAGAGAAAGAGAAAGAGAAAGATGACATCGAGAACGGATCTTTTGGCGTGGTTGAACGAGCTGCTTCAGATTAATTATACGAAAGTGGAGCAGTGTGGAAGTGGAGGCGCGTATTGCCAGGTGCTTGATTCGATTTATGGTGCGTTTTTGTTTTTGTTTTTTTTCTTTATTTCTTTCCTTTCCTTTTCTTTTGTTTTGTGTTCTTGGAGATCGCGTTCTTACCTCGCTGATGTCGTCGGCGCTGTGCAGGTGACGTGCCGATGAAACGGGTCAAGATGAATGCGAAACATGAGTATGAGTATCTTGCGAATTTCAAGATTATGCAGACTGTGTTCAAGAATAAAAAGATTGACAAGGTACGTTGGATTGCATTGGGTCGGGTTGTCTTTGTGATCTCTCAACCACCATACAGCCTATACCAGTTGAGAAGCTCGTCAAATGTAAAATGCAGTACGTCCCGTGGCTTCGCTCGACCGATTAGGGATTAGCTGATCAAAAGTGCTCTGCTCTACTCTGCTCTGCTCTACTCTACTCTGGCTACACAGAGACAACCTTGAATTTCTGCAGTGGATAAAAGGATTTTGGGACGCCAATTACGGGGGACAGGGGTACGATGCGGCCGGGCGGCGGGATGGCACCGTCGTTAACACGCCTGCAACGATCGCGCCTATTACGACGGGGCGCAGCGGGTCGTCTGGGAATTTGAACCTCGTGGGGGGCCGGGCGGGCGGGAAGACGCCGGTGGGGGGCCATCGGAGTGCATCGGCGGCGAGCAATGAGACGGTGCAGTTGCTGCAGGGCCAGGTCAAGGAGCTTTCTGGGCATCTGGAGGGATTGGAGAAGGAGCGGGATTTTTATTTCGAAAAGGTGGGTGTGGAGTTTTTTGTGAGGAGTTGGAGTCTTGCGACTGACTTACGCTTGGCCTTGGGGAATGATGATAGCTAAGGGAGATTGAGATTTTGGTGCAGCAGCAGCTGGAGACTCACGAGGCGGCGGGAAAGGACGACGAGACGCTGAGGAAGATCCAGGCTATTCTGTACTCTACCGAGGTCTGTGAGTGAATTCTTGTGTGGAACAGAGACTGACGTGATATAACAGGAAGGATTTGAAGTGCCGGATGGAGCGGCACCTATTGACGAGGAGGAAACGTTTTAGATAGTAGTTAGACTGGATTTTGATGCATCAATTTCATTTTCTATTGATCAACCACCTATGCCTGACCTGTCCCCTGAAATTCAATCGCACATTGTCTCTGCGCTTGCGCCCCAGGCCGGCGCGCGTCCCTTCTCGCCATCGTCAGCGGTGACGACGGCCACGCTGCGCGCGCTGTGCCTGACGTCGAGAGCCCTGCAGCGCGACGCCGAGCGCCGCCTGTACGCCTCGCTGTACCTCGCGTCGCCGCGGCAAGCGCACCTCGTCTGCCGCACGCTCGCGGCCAACCGTCGACTGGGGTCACTAGTGCAGGCGTTCTGGTTCAGCGACGAGGCGCAGCACGGGCGGCTGGGGCGGTCGTTCTGGCAGGGCATCCGCAGCGCGCTCGTCGCCATGCCCAACCTCGAGCGACTGTGTCTGTTCGACGGGGACCTGCAGAACAGCTGGGTCCTCGACTGCGAATTCCCGTTCCGGCTCCGCGAGGCCAAACTCCACTTTGCTTGGGACACGCACCTCGTCGCCTTCCTCGCCGCCCAGCCCTCACTGCACACTCTCCAATGCCTCGACCCTCCCACCCAGGACCTCCCCGCCGCCCCGGCCCGGCCTCTCCCGCCCGCCGCGCTCCCCGCCCTCGACCGCTTCGACGGCAACCTCCGCATCGCATCCACCATCCTCCTCCTCGCCCCTCCGCTCACGAACCTCCAAGCTACAGTCGACGATCCCGCCCGTCCACACGTCCTCCGCTTCCTACGCAGCCTCCACACCGTCACACACACCCTCCGCGCCCTCAGCGTCCTCGAGCTCCCCGACGCACTCGCCGCAGACACACTCGACATCCTCGCAGGCCTCTGTCCGAACTTGGTCTACCTCGGGCTCATCCCCCTCCCGCCTATCGCCGTACGTCCTCTCCTCCCCCCCCTTCGGTCTTGAAATGATTCTGACACCTTTGCTTTTTTTTTTCTTCCTTTTTTTTAAACAACAAGCGCCACGCCGTGTTCGCGCCGATGATGCTCCTCCGCCATCTGCGCACCGTCCAGTTCGACCTCATGTCGTGGTCTCCCCACCCTGACGTGCGCGCCCTCCGCGCCCTTGCGTGCGAGGTCCACACGTTTTGCCCGCAGATCAACAATGTTGTGTTTTGGCTTGGTAGTATGCGTGTTACTTGGGTCTGGGTTGAGGATAACGACAATGACGGCGACGGCGACGGCGATAAGGACAAGGACAAGGACAAGCGCTTCGGCCAGTGGCATTCACAGATCGACCTCCAGCAGTATCCCCCGTTTGACCTAATGTGGAGTTTGGTCTAGCCCCCACCCCCCCACGCTATTTTTCTTGACTCCATTCGAGTAGTAGATTGTTGTATGTATGTACATTATGTTATAATAGTAGTAGTAGTAAATCGAAGAGAGGTGAGCTCGGTGCTCTTGTTTCCGAGTAAGAGTAACCCAGGTTGAAAACAACCTTGAGCAGCCGAAGCCTCCTTTTCAACGCAAGGCTGGTTAATTCATAAGGCAAGCCACAATACAGGGCTAAGAGGTGGGGGTAAAGCGCAGCTATTGTACTCTACTCCTGTGATGTGTAATGGTGACCGGCCTAGCTGTAGCGTTTCGTAATAGAGCTCTCCTCGCAGATTTTCGTGTGTCATGAGTGTTTCGGCTGGTATAGATAGCGTCTATTGACAAGGATAACACCATTAATTGGGATTGGGATGGAAATTGGGGCAATCAGAGTCAGTGCTTTTTTCATTCACTTGACATGGATTTTGTTAGAAATCAAGTCGTTCCCTATAGATAACACGTAAGTTTATCCCTCAGTGCGTGTTAACGAACTGTATTGAATACCTATAGATAACACGTAAGTTTATCCTAGGAATGTGTGAATAGAACATACCCTCAGTGCGTGTCAACGAACTGAGGGTACTGAGAGATGTCCGTGCAGAATAGATAGCTAAGTGTGTAGGACAAAGCAGTCTCTGGCCCAAAGGCTGCTTTGATCAATTGGTCGTGTCATGATATCCGTTCCCTCGTCACACTATCACATCAGCCCATGGCATTCCAACAGATTGATGCCAAGTGCTGATGCTGATCTTCTACATAGCCAATTGTTGCGGGAATAAACGCGAGAGGCGCGAGACTGCGCGAGGGAACACGAGAGTGACACGAGATGAACACGAGAGAGACACAAGAGACCTTTTCAGGCCCACAGAGACGCACACGATGCGCCGAACACGAATGACCGCGAGCGAGTGTATTGGCTACGATAGTAATCTTCTACAGAACAGTGCGGAACTAAACTAGTGATGTATGTACTTGTTGTAATCTGGGGGCGTCACGAGCTGACACCCCTCTGACTTCAACACTCCCACCTGTCCAGCGTGACGCAAAAATACTCCCACCAAATCCAATAAGACTCCCACCGATTCTAGAATATCCATCAAAGAACACGAGGGGCACGTTCCTCAGCTGTGAGTGCAGTATACCATTCATCATCAGAGGTGGGGTCGACATAATTAGGATCAATAGTGAAGGCGGCACCAGCACGGACAGGAACAGAATTGGCATCGGCAGTATGGGCATGACAAGATGAGCGGGAAGGTGAAGGTGAGGATGAACCAGGGCGAGGATTCTTCATAATGTAATCTTTGATGTTGCGAGGCATATCATAAATGCAGGTGTAAGCGCGGTGACCTTTTTTGCCACACCGATGACAACCATCAGACTTGGGATCACACCAGTGATTGCCCTTGTCATCAACCAATGAGCTGCCAACCCTAGCAGAAGTCCGACCTCGAGCAACTAAAACTTCTTCAGACTTGATTGTGATTGTGGAGTCAGCGGCGATGGAACTAGTGAGCATCTGTTTGATCTGAGCAAGATCAGGCTCAGGGGATTGAGCCAGAATGCTAAGCCGAACGGAATGATAGGCTTCATCAAGATGCATGAGAAGAACATCTTTGAATTCAGTGTCCTCAATCTTGACACCATATGCAGAAAGTCTCTCCTTGGCAGATTGAAGGGCCTGAATATAAGCGGAGATAGGGCGATCGGGCTGATGTTGGATGTCATAGAATGCTGCACGAGCAGCCATACGGCTCCCAATAGTTGACTTTTCAAAATAAGCTTTGAGAGCTGTCCAAGCAGCAGTACCGGTCTCACAGTCCTCAATAAGATACTGGTACTCATCTGAGACGCATCCATAAATAAATCCACTCAGCATCCCATCTGACCTATCCCAGTCCTTCTTCTCTTCAGAGTTGAGTGTGGGAAGTTTGCCAGTGACAATACCAGTCATGCTGACAGTTCGAAGGGCACCCATCATTTTCTTGGTCCATGTGAACCAATTGGAATCGTCGAGCTTGTTGGGAACATTGTGATGCAGGGTAGAGGCGAATGAATGAGGAAGTATGTAAGCCATGATAGCGAGAATGACGTGTGAGAAAAGCAAAGAAGCAGCGATGGTTTTGATTAAGTTTGGGGCCGGGGCCCATAACCTGTTGCGGGAATAAACGCGAGAGGCGCGAGACTGCGCAAGGGAACACGAGAGTGACACGAGATGAACACGAGAGAGACACAAGAGACCTTTTCAGGCCCACAGAGACGCACACGATGCGCCGAACACGAATGACCGCGAGCGAGTGTATTGGCTACGATAGTAATCTTCTACAGAACAGTGCGGAACTAAACTAGTGATGTATGTACTTGTTGTAATCTGGGGGCGTCACGAGCTGACACCCCTCTGACTTCAACACCAATGGTGTAGACGATGAACAAGGTTTGACATCTGACCGAGACACAGCGAGAATGTCTGGACTTAGGTCTTGATTATGAGGTCTTGATTATTAAATCTTGATTATCAGATCTCCACTCTCTTCCCTGCTTCTGGCTTGAGGTGGCCTTGGCTCATACAGTCTTGATTATCAAGTCTTGATTACTAGGTCTTGATTATCAAGTCCTGATCATCAATGAAGGTTATGATAGTTGTACAAATAATGATCTCTATCATAGGTGAGTTATAAAAGGTCAAGTCTTTTCAACACCACCATCTTCTTCAAAACAACCTAGTCAAAGCACAACGTGTAGCATTCCCCTTACTCTCTGATTCTTGCAATTTCCTTCAGTTAAAACCCAATCAGCATCCAACAGCAATGTCCAACCCATCAACAGTCTATGACCCAGTCCTTCTAAGTATGTCATCCAAATAATTAGCTCAATATTTCTGATTGCTCTCAATCTAGCCTTTATGATTGACTTGTGGTATGAGCATTGTTCTTATTTCTTTTATTGCTTTTTCATATACATGCTTTTTATTTAGGCTTTTGGGAATTACATGCTCACAGACTTTGTATTATTTCCGCATGTATTCTCATGATCATTGGATGTTAAAAGGAATAGTGAGTCTAGATGTTACAATATTCTTGAGTTATTGCTTTTAATTGATTTTTTACAGATCATAATACTTTCGTGAGTAATATAGAATGGTTTATCTATGAATCAGAAGTTTGAGTTTTGTGAGCATCATGGAATGTATACAGGTGGTTTTTCTGGCATATGAAATATGCAATGTCTATGTTATAGACAAGATACCTGAAAGGACATCAAACATTATCAATGGCTCTTTGTGAGTTCTGATACCATAAATTATTTGTGATGTTGACTTTTTTTACTTTTAGAGGAAGTATAGTATGCAGCATATTTTACTTGTTTGTGATGTGTAGATGCTGATGCAGTTGTCAGATTGTAATGACAATCACAGTGCGTTATTACTCATATTCTTCCATAGTTTTTATTTTTGATAAAATGAAGATATTTTTGACATCAATAGTTCAAAGGTGTGCTTACACTGTCAAGTAACATTCTGTCTAAAGCTACTATCAATTTTGTCAGCTTCTTTATATGGAGAATATATCGTCGCAAGTGTCATGACTGCATTTTATTTCACATTCATACTAAATAATGTATAGTCAGTCAACAATATCGATGGCAAAAACCATTTATTGCATTTATAGTATGCACCATTTAATCCTACTTTCTATATGCTCCAAGTATAAACCATACTTTTAGATTACCACATCTCTTGTGCAATTTGGTAACTCTGCATTTAACATACTTCTCATACCTTTACTAATAGACTGTCTAGGTGTTGGACAATGTTAAGATGACTATCTATTATTTCCAGGATTTCTGATTTTGATGTGATTTATTGTCACTCTAGTTCTTGTTGCATTATTGTTTGTATCAATTTGTTTATCAGCATAATTTGAACTCAGGTCCAAACAGATACAATGCGTCTTATTTTGTCATGACTACACTACTTGGACATGTAGGAATATGAAGAACTTCAGAAGTATTGCCCAGTTCTGATTGAGGCTGGAGACAGGTCTCATTGTCAGTTTATTTGACCATGTCCATCATCTGTGACTGGTTCATTACTGCATCTCTTGTCTACCTCTTGAGAGACATGCATACTGAAATCATAAGGTGGGTTATATTGTGATTCTTGAACTACCCTTGGACAAGTCTATATAAACTGTGTCTTCAGATCACAAAATGCAATCAATCGTCTAGTTGTCTTTAGGTAAGATAGTTAAATTATGTGTCATAGTTTACCTATTATTAAATTGATAGTATGAGCATTGGACTACTGTCAAGTATAATTGCAGCCTGTGCACTCCTGACTGTGAGTACTATGAGTGCAAAATTGTTACTGATTTGATTTAGATACTCATCTATAATAGTACTATCTTGCTGGAAATCTTGTTTATGGGTGTATGTTTTCATTTATAAATATCAGCCTAATGCTAATGAGTATTTACTCAAGTTTTTTTCCTGATCAATGCAAGAAGTCTGTAGCTAGGAAGTTTCTCTTCTTGCTATCACTCACTTTCAATTTTATCAATTTTAGTATATTTCAATTCAATGCTGGTAAGAATGATTGAAATGCAATCTTTGATAGCATTTTTATCTAATCTGTGCTAGGTAACATATGTGAATTTTGTATTTCTCTATCATGATTTTTTTCATTATAATGACCATGTGTCACACAGGCTTAACTCTCGTATCAGAGTTCGAAGGATGTTTGCACAGACTGTGATCAGAGAAACAGATTTTCTTGAGGAACATGAAATATCTTCCTGAGATGCACCACAAGTAATTTTTTTCTCTCTCTGCATAGTTATTTCAATTGATTCTTTGTCATGAGCTTTAGATTATTATGAATCCAGCAAAAAGCAAAGAGCTTTGATATTAAGATCTTCAGTTCTTGATGAGTTCTTACCAAATTTAGCACTTAAAGACTAGTAGTTAATCTCTTAGAGACTGATTTCACTATAGGATAGAGAAAGAAAATAGATGCACTTAACAACAATAAATTTAGATAAAGTGATATGAGACTACTGTTAGATACAAATAAACTGACTGCCTACTTGAGACTTGATTGAGTAGCTAAGGTATTCTTACCTCATGCTTGATTAGTATTACAATTCACATAGCAGACTTGGTTGTCTCCTGTAATGCTTAAAACCTTTGATTCAGTTCAATTCTTGCCAATTTCATTATGCTTGAAGATCACTAGCTTGTGATTATTTGTCAATAATGCCATCTATCTGTCTCAAGTGAGCATACTTTTTCACAAGGTGGTGATATATATGTCTCACTCAAGGCAGACAATAAAAGCATCAAATTCCCAATATATCCAAAAGAACACTGAAAATTGTAAGCATTAGAGAGTCAAAAACTGTAGACTTGAGTCAGCTCAATAAAAGAACCAACTCTGAACCATGCAAATATACAAGCCATCAGCCACCAGAGCAGTAAACATGTAGTAAAAAAGCAACAATCAAAGTTTGATGAGATGGCAATTGCCAAGAGGTGGCAGTGTTTAGCAGAGGCAAGATCTTGGCATAAGTTCTGAGATCAACCCATCAAAATACTGACATCATCTCAGCAACCTGCCCTCAATCCATTGTCCTATCTCTAAAACTATTGCACAACCTTGTTGGCCACTCTTTATCACTAACCACCATGCACTCAAAACCACAAAAAGAGCTTCCAGAAGGAAAAAGAACAAGAGACATGAACATGTGGTGAGAGAGGGGTAGGCAAGCAGTGAAAGAGAGATTAACCAGAAAACAGGTGACTACATGCATCCAAGCCCTGGCAGAGGCAATATCTGAGCATCCAAGCCTGTTAATGCAGCAACTGAATGCTTGCATGACAACATGACAATCTAGCATCAACACATGTGAATTATATAGTAGTCCATGCATCAGAGGAAGGGTATAAAAGGAGTAAAGTTTTGAGGAGACTAGACAAGCAATAAAAGTAGACTACTTAGGCCTATGAGCATCTAGAGTTGACTTTAGATTAACAGTAATAATACTTTTGAGCCTATTTTGAAAGTGATTTTATCCTTTATTAAAATCAATAAAATTATAACTACATTATAAAGATCTCTATCTGGAGTCCAAAACATCCTAAAAAGAAACAAATAGTCTTGCTCTACCAGGTTCCTGGCCTGATACACCTAAGGTTACTACACTGAGGGATTATCTCTCCCAGAAGAAGAGAAACTTGTGCATTCTTTAAGGGCACAGGTACTATTCCTATTCTTTCAGACCCAGACATTGTACTTTGTAAACAAAAACTTTGGACTAAGAAGTGCATGTCTATATCCCCAAAAACCAAGTCTTCAATTACTGAGCCAACTAGTTTGATCTATGGAGGAAAACAGATATAAGATGCCTTTGTCTGACAGCAGAGATTCATCCAGGTTTAGATACAGTGAGCCTTCTATTTGACATGGATTTATGTCAAGTGCTGATGCTAATCTTCATGTCAATGGTGTAGGCAACGAACAAGTTTTGACATCTGACTGGGACACAGCTGGAATGTCTGGACAGTGATAATGAGATTTGAAGTGAACACCACACAGAGATCAGATAGGGAGTTTTGGGGGCACCTCAGTTGCTGGGTGACCATTATACCTCATAAGTTAAACCTCACTAATTCTGATAGGCAGTCAGTCTATTTGTATTTAACAGTAGTCTCATATCACTTTATCTAAATTTATTGTTGTTAAATGCATTTATTTTTTTTCTCCATCCCATGGTGGAATCAGTCTAAGAAATCTAACTACTGGTCTTATATGAGAAATTTGGTCCTGGACTTAATAAGAACTCATTGAGAACTGAATATCTTCATCAAAGCTCCTTGCCATGATAACCTAAAGCTCATGACAAAAAATTAATTGAAATGACTATGTGGTGTAGAATGGTGTCCTCACTTCAAGTAAAACCCTCAGCTAGACAATAGAAACTTGCTATATTCTTGAGTGAGTCTGAAGAAGACATATATATATAAACACAGATAATGATAGGAAACAAAAAGAAAGTAAAGTTCAAATAATCTTTACAAATGAAGACATACAACTATAAATAAGATTTCCAGCAAGATAGTACTGTTATAAATAAGTACCTGAATCAAATCAATAACAACTTTGCACTTATAGTACTTACAGTCAAAAGTGCATAGGCTGCAATGATGCTTGACAATAGTCCAATGCTCATACTATCAATTTAATAATGGGTAAACCATGACACATAATTTAACCATCTTACCTAAAGACAATTAGATGATTGATTGCATTTTGTGACCTGAAAGATATATTTTATATAGACTCATACAATGGTAGTTCAAGAATCACAATATAACCCACCTTATGATTTCAGTATGCATGTCCCTTAAGAGGTAGATCAGAGATGCAGTAATTAACCAGTCACATGTGATGGACATGGCCAAATAAACTGATAATGAGACCTGTATCCAGCTTAAATCAGAATTGGGCAATACTTCTGGAGTTATTCATATTCCTACATGTTCAAGTAGTGTAGTTATAATGAGATATGAGGCATTGTACCTGTTTGTAACTGAGTTTCAAACTGTGCTGCTAAACAAATTGATACAAACAATAATGCAACAATAACTAGAGTGACAATAAATCACATTAGAACCAGAAATCCTGGAAATAATAGATAGTCATCTTGACATTGTCCAATACTTAGACAGATTATTTGTAAAGGTATAAAAAGCAGCTTAAATGCAGAGTTACCCAACTGTACAAGAGATGTGGTGATCTAAAAGGATTATTCATGCTTGGAGCATATAGAATGTATGATTAAATAGTGCATACTATAAATGCAATCAATAGTTTTTGCCATTGATATCTGCAACTGACTATATATTATTTAGTATGGATGTGAAATGTAAAATAAAGTTATAATACTTATGACGATATATTCTTCATGTGAAGAAGCTGACAAAATTGATAGTAGCTTCAGGCAAAATGTTACTTGACAGTGTAAGTGCACCTTTGAATTAGTAATGTCACAAATATCTTGATTTTCATCAAAAATAAGAACTATAGAAAAATATAAATAATAACGCACTGTGATTGACATTAAAATCTGACAACTGTATTAACATTCACACATCACAAACAAGTGAAATATGCTGCATACTATACTTTCTCTAAAAGTAAAAAGGATCAACATTACAAATCATTCATAGTATCAGAACTTACAAAGAGTCAATGATGATATTTGATGTCCTTTTAGGTATCTTGTCCATAACAAAGAGATTATATATTTGATATGCCATAAAAGCCATCTGTACACATTCCATGATACTCACAAAACTCAGATTTCTGATGTAACCATTGGTTACAAGTTAGAACTATCTTGTGTGTATCACACAGTGCTGAATCAGACCGCAGTATTGGATTGACTAGAACTAGATGAATACAAGATGTTGTCTTACATAATACTCTAATGAATGCTTATAGTGTTGTTGACACTAATAACAAGTGTGACTCCGTTACATACCCTCCAATGAGACTGAATACTTGGTCTTAGGAAGGGAGTTGGAGTGGAATGGAGGATGCACAACAGTGCAACCAACAGGCTAATATGCGCTTCGTGTTGCTGCAAAATGTTAGTGTCATGTGCGACGTAGTTGTGTTGTCTGAACACAAAAGATTGCAGTCTCTTATCAGACATGTGTGCATATGATGCCAGCAGCCAAAAAAGTATTAATAATCAAGATAAAAACAAGATAATATGACCCCTCCTCTGGGTCTGCTGTACATACACACTACTCTGGAGTGCATGTCAGCTTGAACATCTTGAGTGGGTTACTCAGAGTTACCTACACAACAAGAATATGGTCTAGGACCCATCCGATGATGCTCCTGCAACTGTGCCCGTCTCAGTCACCATTGACTCCTCCTCCAGTGCGACGTTAATTGTGGGAGGGGGAGGCGCCAATTCTGTCCTTGGTGGGGTTATAGGCCCCTCAACTGCAGGCATGTCTACCACCATAGACTCAGTTAGTGCGACGTTAATTGCTGAAGCAATGGTGGGTAGCGTACCATGCGCTGCCGTGCATTTAAGGAGGTTGATCCTCGGTGGGGTTATAGACCCCTCGACTGCAGGCGTGTCTACCACCATAGACTCAGTTAGTGTGATGTTAATCACTGAAGCAATGGTGGGTAGCGCACCATGCGCTGTCATGCACTTTAGGAGGTTGACCCGATTCAGGTCCATGCCAATGAGATAATAGAGGCTATTGGCCTCAGGGTTCTCAGGAAAACGACTTTCCTCATTGTGCTTGAACATCAGATGATAGTGATCATCTTCGGTCATCTCCCGCCATCCATCCCATTGTGGGATTGTGGAAGGGGTGCTATATTTGTTCAAGTGCTCCATGCGCTCATCGTCGATCTGTTTGAAGATGTCCATTGACATCGTGGGGGCATGGAACTGCTGTTCCAGGAAGACTACTCCATATGTATATGCATGGTCCACCCAGTCAGGCGGTATCCAGTTGTGTAATAAGACACGTAACGTGTTGTCATTGGAGAAGTTCCATGTGAAGTTGTTTGGCACGTGAACGGGATGGAGTTCCAGCTGGGGCCCTCTCTGGGGCTCAAAAGGCTGGTCAGGAAACATGGCATTGTATGGGGCAATTGCCTCATAATAAAGACCTGGACGGGCCATGACAAGGGTCATGCGGTGCACCATCATGGGCTTGGCTGCACTGTTAGTGCAAAGAGCTCGACATAAGGCGAACCCAAAGAGGGTTTGCCAGTGCATGCAGTAGGTGTGATCAACCGCAATGCCCTGATAGGTGTTTTCCAAACCAGAATGACCAAAGACCAGCACATACTGCACCAGCTGCTCCAGGTCGAATGGTGTGGCTGGGTCTTGAGTGTGCATTATGCACAACACAGTGGTACCATCTTTCTTTGTGCGCAGATAGCGCCCCAGAATATGTCAGCGCTCAACAAGCATGAGGTCATCAGCCTCCTGAATTGGGCTGATGAAATTCTGATAGTGAGGGTCCTCCATCAGGAGCCTCATTGTTTGGTCGTGCAGAGACTCGTCTGTTCACTGGGCAAACATCTGGAGCTCTGTAATGAGAAGGTACATGGTAATTCTGTCATGTCGAGGGGCATGTGGGTTTGAATAGTATTTAAAGAGCTGGTAAAGCTCTAATGGACTGCAGAGGAGACCGCGAGGAGAAAACTTGTAGATGACACTGACTGGTAGGCCAGTACGGCACCCAGAAGAGAACTCATAAGCCGCTGCCTGATTGGCATCGGCTCCCAACAGCACAGCATTCAAATGATACAAATAGTATGTGCAATGGCTGAGTGCTTCTCTGAAGCACAAGTTCATCCACTCAATGTTGAGTGGTCCCCACACCTTCACCCCCAATCTGTCAGGGATCTTTCCTGAAAACTCATCCTGGGCCCTGTATTTGAGGGTCTGCAATTCCTTGGCACATCAAAACTTTTCCGGCCTGTGCAGGAATGCCAGCTGGGAACTCTATCACCTCCAGTTTGGAGGCATCAAGAGGCGGCTTACAGCCTTGACGTTGACGTGAAGGCCCTGACTTGGCTGGGGCAGATAGTTCAAATGGTGGCTAAGCCACTGGAGGGGCAGGCACATTTTGTGCCAGTGTTCTCCCTTCAGGCTCAGCACAAGGGGTGATGGTAACGGGTACTCTTAGCACCACAGCAATGGATTTGGGCCCCATAAATGGAGCCCAAGACGATGCGGGTTCCCACTGACACAGAGACAGCCCTGCCAAAGGCTCACTGACTGTAGTTAATAACTCTGAGGAGGCCTGAAGGGCTGGAGCAAGCAACCACAATGACGATGCAACGGGCTGAGCAGGCTGCTCAGGGCATGCAGATTGTGTGGCCAGTGGCATCCTGGCCTGTGGAGGGTCGACCGCTCAAGTGGGCTGATACTTGGCCCTCTTGACCTCGGTGGTCGGTTCCTCGAAAGTAGAGACTTTGCACTTAGACGTGCATTCAATCTGCTCCATTGCTGCAATGTGCTGCCTCTTCATCAGCTCAATCTGATTGAGCAATCCCTCCATCACCATCATGGCCAGACTGTCCTGCAGAAAGGATGCAGTTGCAGGAACTGGCTGTCCCGCTGCTTCTAGTCTGCTCAGGAGTGCATTTGGCACTGACAACTCCTGTGCTTGTGGCACAGGTTCAACATATGATTCCACCATGGGCCGATGTGTCCATGGTACTTGTCACGACCCCTCCCCCCCGGAACCTCCCCGGGACACCCCCGGAGCCCCGCCCGGAAACCTCTTCCGTCAATCCCACAGCGCACCCC
>QGOA01001266.1:0-10176 GCA_003313075.1 Termitomyces sp. MG16
ATATATTCTAATACACTTTGGATCTCCCTCTGCCAGCTGTGTGACTGAGCCACAGCCTCTAGAGGTCACCCTTACATGACCATTTCCATGAGGTTGACAATGAATGCCATCATTGACTGGACATTTATGGAGAGCCCCTAGCTATCCAGCAATGGGACGACTGGCGGTTGCCTACAGACAATGATATGATTTGCCTTCATGCACTGCTAGCCCAAGAGTTTGCTCAAGGTTATGAGTACCTTGAGAGTGGACTGTACTATCCCATGGGGATGAATCTCAACTGTCAAGATTTGTGGCAATGCCATTCTTGACACAGGCCATACTCTCCATCTCCAGCTCACACTGCCATGCCAGTTCAGGCTCCTACAGCCTCAACATCGTCAGGCCCTGTTGCCTCATCATTGTTGGTTAGCGTCAACACTGAGATGAGGATCGATATGGCCAGCAAGTTGTCATGTCTGCCGTCTGCATAAATATCATAGGTGGCTCATCTTCTTTTTAATTTATACTGTTGGTTAACGTCAGTGTTGTATTTGTTGACAGATGAAATGGACATTCTCAAGCTGTGGAGGACCTGAGTGCCTCCACATTGGACTACATACTAACCTGGACAAATTGTCCCTCCTTATATAGAGACTGCTTATCAGTCTCAAAGAGGGGCATGTAACATATCATAGTATTAGTTAAATAAGTAATATACAATTATATTAATTATTTACTATTACTCTGTCCATATTAGCTGGCTGCCTTACATAAGGCAGCCAATTTTACTGTCATACATAGTACTAGAATTGTATACCAATCTGGTTCTGTTGTGTGACCGTAAGGCTAAGCTTTTATCTGACTTTGTTTCACATGCCATGTAAGGCACCTCCCCTTTGCCAATCTTGACCTGCTGGACCCCCCACCTCTGGCATTTCCTCATAGGGAGGCCCTCTACAAGGACAACAAACACAGCAGAGGGGATCCCAGTCAGAAAAAGGGATGCAATAGGGAGTTCCTACCCATGCAAGACCTGGAGCTTCCAGATGAAGCCATTGAGATAGGAGACTGCATCTACGCCATTATGCTGCTACCCCCACCAGTTGCAGAGGAGATCTGGGCCAGTCAGACCACCTCCCAGCAGTTGGCCCAGGCCTTCACGGCCAATGCCCAGCCTCAGGCATTTTGGAATGTAGTCTCCAATCACCTACATGACTTCAAGGATGTCTTTTCCAAGGCCTTGTTTGACTTCCTCCTTGGAATGCAAGCAGTGGGACCATGTCATTGAGCTCCTACCAGACTTAAAGCTGGCCAACTGCAAGGTTTATCTGCTTGTGCCCAAAGAGCAGGATGAGCTTGATGCCTTCTTTTGGGAGAATCTGAAGTCTGGACAAATCCACCTCTCAAAGTTCCTGATGGCCTCTCTGGTGTTTTTCATCAAGAAAAAGGATGGCTCCCTTCAGCTGGTCCAGGACTATTGTATGCTCAATGTGATGACCATCAAGAACCACTACCCACTTCCCCTCATCTCTGAGCTAATCAACAACCTCCAGGGTGTGCACTACTTCATAAAGTTGGACATCTGGTGGGGTTACAACAATGTGTGCATTCAGGAGGGAGATGAGTGGAAGGCAGCATTCCAGACCAACCATGGGCTGTTTAAACCTTTGGTGATGTTCTTTGGACTCACTAATAGCCCTGCCACCTTCCAGACCCTGATAAACAACATTTTCCAGGACTTGATCATGGACAGAGTGGTTTGTGTGTATTTCAACAACATTCTCATCTACACCAAGACACTAGAGGAGCATCATCAGATCACACAGATTGTCTTGGACCGTCTCTACCAGCACCAGCTTTACCTCAAGCCAGAGAAGTGTGAGTTCAAGCAGACCTGTATCAAATATCTCAGACTCATTGTCTCTCATGGCATGGTGGAGATAGACCCAATGAAGGTGGCCAGCATCACACAGAGGCAGGAGCTCCAGAGCAAGAAGAAAGTGCAAGCCTTTCTAGAGTTCACCAACTTCTACTGGTCTTTTATCCAGGACTTCTCCCATTATGCACATGCCTGGACTTGAGGCAATGTGGAGCAACAGGCCTTTGATGTCCTCAAGTCTGCCATCATATTAAAGCCCATCCTGCTCTTTCTAGATGACGACTGACTCTTTCACATCAAGGCTGACAGTTCCAACTTTGCAACCAGTGCAGTCCTTTCTCAGCAGTCCCTCCAAGAGCTTCAATGCTGTGGAATAAAATTATAAGATCCATGACAAGGAGATGCTTACAATCATCCAGTCACTGGAGGAGTAGTGCCACCTCAAGGAGGCCTACCATAAGTTTGAAGTCTGGATGGAATACAAGAACCTGGAGTATTTCTGGATAGCCAAGAAACTGAATCATCACCAGGCCTGATGGTCTCTGTACCTTGCCAACTTTGACTTCACACTGCACCACAAGCCAGGCCAAAGCATGGGAAAGCTCAACATCTTTTCCCAGTGTGCTGACCATGGCTCTGATGCAGGGGACAATGACAACATCACCCTCCTGCACCCAGAGTTGTTTGCTATTTGTGCACTAAAAAAGGTGGCCATGCAAGGGGACGAGGTCAATATACTCCAGAACATACGCCAGAGTAACTGGAAAGGCCTGCAGGAAGATTTAGTTGCCAGAGCCATATTAGTGCTATGCTCAGGACACCCCTCTGGTACGAAGTCTGTATATACTGACAAGTGAGGGCTGCAGAATAGTCTTCTCACTTTCTGAGGGCAGATATACATACTCAATGACCCAGACCTTCATAGACGCATTGTTGAGCAGCACCACAACTCCTGTCTTGCAGGATACTCCAGTAGGTGGAAAACATTGGAACTCATCTCTTGGAACTACTGGTGGCCACAGATGTCCTGCTACATAGGCTCCTACACTGGTACCTCCAACCTCTGCCTCTGAACAAAACCCCACCAATGCCTTTCAACAGATCAACTGCAGTCCCTCCCCATGCCCATGGCACACTAGAGTGTAGCCTTCATTGACTTCATTGTGGAGCTCCTGGACATGCACAAATACGATGCAATCATGATCATGGTTGACCTGTACAGCAAGCAGGTGCACTTCATTCCAACACACATGACCTGCTCCACAATAGGCACAGCCAATCTGTACTGGAAGAATATCTAGAAGCTCCATGGTCTCTCCAAGCACATCAACCAGGAACTAGAACAGTACCTCCAGCTGTTCTGCAACAAATAACAGGACAATTGGGACAAGCTCCTCCTGGAGGCTGAGTTCTAGTACAACAACCATGTCCATGCCTCCAGGCAGCACTCCCCATTCTTCCTGGACACTGGCAGGCATCCCCAGATGGGCTTCAAACTGTGTGTACAATGATTGGAAAATAAGTCTGTCAACAAGTTTGTCAACTACCTGCAGAAGGCACAGGAGGAGACAGAAGCTGCTTTAACCAAGGTGAAGGACAACATGGCCTGCTACTATGACTGAGGGCATACACCAGCCCCCCAGTACAAGCCTGGAGACTGCATTTACCTAGATGCCTCTGACATTGCAACCACTCAGCCCTTTCAGAAGCTATTGCACCAGCAGCTGGAGCCATACATAGCTGAGCATCAGGTATGACCGCTGGCCTACAGGCTCCAGTTGTCTGCCAGCATGCACCACCTACACCTGCTCTTCAATGTAGTCAAGCTCTTGTTTGCCCCAGATAATTCTATCCCTGCCCTGCCTTCACCGTCTCCAGTCATTGTCAATAATGGCCTGGAGTACAAAGTAGAGAAAATCCTCGACAGTTGTCTATTCCAGTGCAAGCTACAGTACAAGGTCAAGTGAAAAGGCTATGGTATTGAAGACAACTTCTGAGAATCTGCTGAAAACATCCATGCATCTGCCCTTATGAAGGACTTCTACTACAGTCACTCTGAGACTCCCTGTGCTATTTGAGGCATCTACCCCATTTCCCCAGCTGACCATGTGGTCCATGACTTGTTCTACCTAGTGCATTGAGACGCCGCACTCTAAAGGGGAGGTGATGTTAGGGGACTTCCTTTTTTGGCCACTCTAGAGTTCTCTGGCAGTTTCCAGAGATTTCCAGGATGGCCCATCCTTTGTCAGATTTCTCCAGTGCCATTATAGAAGTACTGTACAGTTGTTCTCATGCCTTTGCCTCCTGCACTGATGCACTATGCCGTGGCAGAGAAATCCTTAGACTTGTTCTTTTCAAATTTCTCTCTGCCAGGTGATTAGTCATTTCCCTGTTGTATTTACTGTCTCTATTAAACTTCAGATTTCCCTCTGCCAGTTGTGTGACTTAGCTGCAACTTTCAGAGATTGTCCTTACAGTGCAGTGGCAAAAAAAATACAAGCCAAAGAATCTGTGTTGTTGAGACTGATGAGAATTCAGATTGAGAAGCTAGCTATGAATGTTGAGGATAACAGTTGACTACTTCCTCTTTTGGTTATTGTATGTTTTTTTCCATTCATTAAATGTCACACCTCAGTGTTTCTAACCACTGAGGTGTAAGTAAGTCAATCTTTTATATCACACTTAATATGTTACTCATTACCTATAGTTCCTTCTGTTAACTACAGGTAGAAATATCCAATATATATCTTATAGTGTTCCTAACCACTGAGATTTCCCTCTGTTAACTACAGTTAACTACAGTCATCCAAGATCCTCCAAGACCAGTCTTGCCTCAACAGGTTATGGGCCCCAAAGTTACATATGACATTTTGTCAACAAAGTTGACTGTCCCAACACTTGTGGCTGATGGTTTGAACTGGCCTACATACCAGGAACACGTCACTAATGCCATAACATCAAAGAAGCTCCAGAGACACCTTACAGATACTGCACGTAAACTAGTCATGCTCATCAAGCGCAAGGGATCTTTTTATTGTGATAATAAATCCCTGGCTCTGTTGTTGGACAATCAGATTGATGAAATTGAGGATGCCATAGAGGAGTGGTTGCAGAAAGGGGCTTAAGTTTGTGAGATTATCTACAGCACAGTTGATTAGTCTACCTTTCACCAAGTTAAAGGTGAACCCACTGCTGCTGCCATGTGGAAAAAGCTCACATCAATTCATGGCAGTAAAAAGGCCATGTACAAAACTGATCTCCTTGCTCAACTGCAAAACACCTGCTTTGTTGAAAATAGCAAAATTGACATGCATATGCACTTTGCTAGTATGGTTGTAATTAAAGAACATCTTGCTGAAATTGGTTGTCTACTGTCTGATGCAATATTTACAAGCTACATCCACACATCGCTATCTCTTGCTTCCACATACAAACCTTTGTTTACCATGCTTGCAACATTTGCATGCACCTCTGGAAAACCAGTCTCAAGCCAGAATCTCATCTGGCACCTCAATAAGGAAGCAAATAGTGCTGCTATTGAAATGAGCATTAATTGCCAGCATGAGGCAATGATTGCTGCACATGCAAAGACTTGTGGTGATTCCAAAGATACAAAGAGAAAGGGGAAACCTAAATCCAAAGACAAAAGTAAGCAATACTGTGAAAATTGCAACAAGGATGGACACACAAAGGACAAATGTTTTGAGGAAGGCAGCAGTATGGTGGGCAAAGCACCCAAATAGTGGCTGAAAAAGCACAAAGGAAAGGAAAAAGATAAGGCAGATAAAAGCAAGTTAGCAAATGCTGCTGAAACTGAGAAAAAGAAAGAAAATTATGCTTTTCTCACCTTCCTTGCTATTGATGCCCATGATGACGTTATGATGCCCATGATGACGTTACAGGTGAAAATGTTGCACTTGCAATTACATCTGGACACAGCCATGAAGCTCATGCCACATCTCCATCTGTTGGTGTCATCATTGACTATGGTGTTAGCAGCCATTTTTTACCATCTCATGAAAGATTTATAAACTATCAGAAAATCAACCCTGAACTGGTCCATGCAGCAGACAGACATACTTTTAGTGCTCTCAGCAGAGGAAATCTGCAAATCTGCCTACTCATGAGAAAAGGAGAGAAGTTAATCCTCATTCTTTTTAAAAGAGTTTATTATGCATCTACTATGGCTTTTACACTGGTGTTCATATCATGTCTTGATAGTGCTGATTGCTCTTTTCTTATTGAGGATGGAGTATGCATTATCAGAGGTTCAAAGCCACAACGTTAGGTTATTGGTCATGTCCCCACAATCTGTAGATTATATCGTGCCGATGAATCAACCATTATTTCCAGAAGTCACATCGCAAGTGTCATGTCAAAATCTATCTTGACTAGCAAGCTCTACTGCTGAATAGGGCATATTAATCACAGCAACTTACAAGAGACTGTCCATCTTGGAATGATCACTGGCAGAGCTTGACATGTCATCAAAACCCAAAATCTGCAAGTCATGCATCAAAGGCAAAGTGCAGCATCAGTCTTTTCCAAAGAAGAGTGAAACAGTATACACATACTATGGGGAGAAGATTGTTGGAAACCTGTGGGGTTCAGCTCAGGTACACTCTATTAGAGGAAACCTGTATTTGTATACAAATATTGACCTGTACACTCACAAAGAATAGATCATGTTCTTACCTCAAAAGTCAGACACCTTCAAAGCATACTGCAATTACAAGGCAGAGGTAAAAGTCCACAGAAATGCAGCTATAAAAGTATACAGCAGCAATTGTAGCAGTGAGTTTATGAGCGCACAAATCAAAACCCATCAAGATGCCGCTGGTACGACATGCAATTTCACAGTCCATGACTCCCCACAATCAAATGGTGTTGCAGAACATGCTAACTGCACCATTGTTGAGGGTGTCCACACAATGATGATAGCTGCAGGACTTCTAAAATTCCTCTGGGCAGAGGCTAAATAACACATAGTCTGGCTGCATAATTGCACACTAATGAGCTCTCTTCCTAGTAATATGACACCATATCAAATGGCTATAGAACAAAAGCCTGATCTATCTAAAGTCTGTGAGTGGGGGGAAAGTGCTTACGTTAAGCCTGATCTATCTAAAGTCTGTGAGTGGGGGGAAAGTGCTTACGTTAAGCTGCGGAGAGCCAGAAAACTCAAATCTAAGGTTGAAGAAGCCAAAGTAGTTGAAATCAATGATTAGTCAAAAGGTTTAGAATCTACTGGCCCAGTAAAACATAGTAACTGTTGAAAGAGACATTTATTTTAGCAAAGAAGCTGCACTAATTCCAAACAATGTCCAGATTGAGGGAGAGTGGGGTTCACCCAATCTAGATAGTCCCCAAACACTACCGTCAAAGCCTACAGCTGAAATCACCAAAGCTGAACCTGTTACCAATATTCCTGACACACCTACACAAGCCAAACCAAGTCAAAGCACAACAGAAACTAATAAAAAGACTATCAAGAGTGCATTAACTGATCAGAATTAACCACCTATCAATGCTCCACATCTTCAAATGCACCAAAACTCTCTCGTAGAACTTTCTCAGTATAACTCTAAACAGTATGGTTAAGGACAGCAAAAACAAACTGCAAAAATGACAAATATCGCCAAAACTGTGTTTATTGTAGATACCGCAGATATCTTGGAGACTAGCGGTATTGAGTTTGAGGGAATGGGTGCTGAGTGGATTGAAGAAGCTATTGAACATGCACTGGCTATTAGCAAAGATGTGCCAACAATAAAGGAAATGTTAAACAGTGATGAAAAGGCTAACTGATCATCTACTATTGACATTGAACTTAATCAGATTGAGAAGCTAGACACATGGGATATAATTGAGAAACCAGCAAATGCAAACATAATACCTTGCAGGTATGTCTTGCACTATAAACATGGTGCTGATGGCCAGATTGTCTGATACAAGGCCAGACTAATTGCAAAAGGGTTCAAACAACAGTTTGAAGTTGACTACTCCGAAATATTTGCACCCACTGTATGTGCCACCACACTTTGTATTCTTCTATCTGTTGCAGCATCCCATGGTGCAGCCATTAAACAAGCTGATGTCAAAAACACGTATCTAAACTCATCACTCAAAGAAAACAAAATCATATTTATGCAGTTTCCACCATACTACTGACAATTTTGCAATTTACCTCTCAAATTTGCCAATCTACCAGATTCAAAGCTGGCATGCTGCTTGAAATACCCACTTTATAGAACAAAGCAAGGCACATACTACTGGTATGAAGAAGTCTTCAACACATTCACTAATCTTGGTTATTCAGTCTGCCAAGCTGACATTGCCATCTTCTATAAGACTGATGGCAAAAGTTACACAATTGTTGCTGTCATGACTGATGACTTCATCATAATCAGTGACTCTACCAATTCAACATCTCTGATCAAGAAGCAACTCAGCAAACACTTTGAGATTGTAGATCTTGGTCTTATTAACTGGCTTCTTGAAGTTAGTCTCATACAAGACCATAATGCTCACACCATTTTACTCAGCCAACAAGCCTATGTTGAACAGATCATCAAACATTTTGATCTAGAAGACTCACGTACCGCTGTCACATCTATGGAGCCCAGAGCTGACTTTATACCTGATTTACCTTTGGTCTCTTCTATGGTTCTGTTGTCCGCAGAGAAAACAGGCTATCATGAAATGATAGGCTTGCTCATGTACACTACCATCATGACACATCCAGATATTGCTTATGCTGCCTCCATCCTCTTTCAATATCTCAACGCTCCCTAATTTACTCACATAGTAGCTGTCACTTGTGTTTTTGCTACCTGCGTGGAACATCCAATATGAAGCTTACTCTTGGCAGTTCAAATCTCAAAATCTCTGGCTATTCTGATGCTGACTAGGCTTCATACCTCCATCTGCACTCTATTTCTGGCTATGTGTTCTTTATCAGTTGTGGTGCTATATCCTGAAGCTTGAAAAAACAGCCAATTATCATGCTCTCCAGCACAGAGTCCGAATATGTTGCTCTAATGCATGCCACAAAAGATATAATCTGGATTTACAAATTGCTTAAAGATTTTTCATTTTTCAATTCTTTTTCTCTTCTCACTGATCTTTATTGCAACAATGATGGCACTATCTGATTCTCAAAGGACGCAACATTCTATGCATGCACAAAACACATTGACATTCATTTTTACTTTATCCATTAGACTGTTTCCTCCGGTCATGTTTACATCTACTACCTTCCCACTGCCGATATGATCACAGATGTATTTACAAAGTCATTGGCCTAGATTAAGTTCAAGAAGTTTCACAAACTTTTTGGTGTTGCATAATCTACGTTCACATTGAGGAAAAGTGTTGAGAATAACAGTCGACTACTTTCCCTTTCAGTTATTGTATGTTTTCTTCTGTTCATTACATGTCACACCTCAATGTTCCAAACTACTGAGGTATAAGTCAATCTTTTATATCACACTTAATATGTTACTTATTACCTATAGTTCCCTCTGTTAACTACAGTTAACTACAGTCACCTGAGATCTCTCAAGACCGGTCCTGCCTCAACAATGAATGCAAAACTTAAACAGTTGGACACAAAGTTTAAAAAATATTACATTGATTTGTTTTCAGAAGACATCTCACATGTGAGTAAACTGCTACCTAATGTGTATTACTAGATTCAAGTCAAACTCTTAATAAGAATTATAGTAGCAAGAAGTTATTTATGCTCTTAGAAATACAGAAAGGGGTAAACCACTGTAATCTCTATATAATGCGATGACGCCTAGGAAATGATGTGCTTAGTCAGTTTTGACAGTTTCTGACTAAGGCTGACAAATACTTCCTTTTTCGTTTGTTTTTTGGTAGATGTATGTATAAAGTGCTTAGAAATTTGAAGGAAAATCACCAAAAAATCAGGAAAAATTCAGAGGCTACTGATACACTGATTGTGAATTTTTTGAGGTTTATAAATGCTTAAAGAAATCTGAAAATTTCAAGAAAAATTCAATTGCTCAGTTTGTCAGGAGATGTTAGTGGAAAATGCTCAAATAATTCCAGGAAAATCACCAGAAAATGAGGAAAAATTCAAATGCTACTAATATACTGATTTTTAGTTTTTTAAAGATTTATAAATGCTGAATAAAATCTGAAAAATTTGAGAAGAATTCAATTTAGCTTACTTTGAGAGTTGGGGAAAGGGAACTGAGTTGTGAAATGCGGAGGCCTTAACCGAACGAAGTGAGGTTGAGGCCGGGAATGAGCACTGAGTTGTGAAATGCGGAGGCCTTAACCGAACG
>QGOA01001268.1:0-10070 GCA_003313075.1 Termitomyces sp. MG16
CGCGCACGGGATCCTTTTTGTCTCATATCAGGTGAAAGAGTTCGAGACCAGCAGTATCAGCGCTTTTCATCTGCTCATATCTTTCCACGCACGCATGATGTAGAGGTGTGTTCTTTTCATGATCCTCAATCCCATAAGGTCTCAGATTGAAGAACATGTACAGTGGATTAACAAAGGTTATCCCTGCTGTATCACGGACTCTGCTCCCCTTAAGGAAAATGGGGGGATCTACTAAGATTGACTCGCTTCAAAACATGATGCTTCTGCGCTCTGACTTGCATAATGCATGGGATGACTACCAGCTTGCTGTCAGTCCTGATGTGCGTGTTATTCCATTGATCTACATGAATTTGTGTCTCATAACAATTTTTACAGCGTGGCTATATCATTGTTCCGTTTGTCGCTGGCTATGAAGACGTTGCTGGAAAGACTCTCAGACTTGGACACATCACTGATCCTACCATACGCCCTCTTGATGATCTTTTCCGGGACCATTTTTTCCAAGGGGTCCTGAAGAACATGAAAGGTGCCGGTGAACCTAGCTGGGATTATGAAGATGCACTTGGAGGTGGGAGAATGGACCTTTCCAGAACAGATATCTGGGGTGGTGAAGATGGCCGTGAACACCTCGAATTTGAGTTGGCTCATCGATTACATGGATTAGTGGTTGCGCAGGAAGGATTGATGCAACATTGATTCCTTGATCCCTTAATAGATAGATTGTATCCGTAAGATTTTTTGGTCACACGTACATGGGGCAAAATCACTCTGGACCGATTACGACCATGACTTCTGACTGGTCGTGCATGAAGGCTCAGCTGGGTGCCCATCTACCAGCTGCCTTAGAGGTCAATTTTTGTTGATCGAGAGAAACAACTTTTACATAGATCATTTGAAGTTTGCAGATGTGCATCACCCTAAAAACTTGGTACTTTTCAGCAGCTTCCGCTAATTTCTACAGGTCTTGAAATGGCACATTACGCAGAGGATATATATACGGGGACAGATTTTCAAGTGTCAAAGCCACACAAACTCGACAAGACCCCTCCCATCCAAGTATTACCTCAAATTCATTCGGGATCTCGCCCTGCTCACCTAGCTGAGGACAGGACACGTCTCACTGAACCAGCATCTCTTCCGGATCAGACGGGTTGAATATGAATATATGAATCCCCATCTGCCCGCGCTGCCTAAGGCTCACTGTCGAATCCACCAACCACTACTTGTTTGTATGCCTATGAGTCTGCACCTGCTAAGGTTCATCAAAGCCACGAAGAGGCTTTCTTTTCATTAGTACTGAAGTCAGGCGGAGGAAATCCTATTTTGCGATGAATGCGAAATAGAACACTGTCGCCTGACTTGAACACGACGTCTGCATCTGAAGCATTGACTGTACTGATCATGGACATCATTGTCTAGAGCTCGGTGGTAGTAGTGGTAGTAGAAGACATCGGTGGCAATGGTAATTGTGTGTTGAAACTAGGACAAGGTGTGAATGTGGGTCACTGTCTTTGGTATCGATATCGATTATTGAGCGTCGCTGCGAGATTGATTGCGACTCCACATGGGTCGTGTCGATATCAAGGTAATGAATGGTGTTAAAGGAAACGCCGACTGACCTCGAATGACGTCATAATACCCATACTGTCCGACATACCAGGAAGTCCTGTTGTTGAGGCCATCTATGATGTATTGATGGGCAATGACAATTAGTTGAATTCAATATACCGCTACGATACAATTTACATAAAATAATTTGGACAATTTGGTACATTCAAAAACTGGGCAGGATGCAATACAATCATCCACCTAGTGCGAGAACGAGTCGTCATCGAATATTCCGATGTCTGCATGGAACAACAACAACAACAACAACAACAACAACAACCATCCCACTCCACGAAAATTTTACTCCTCACAAAAAACGTCGTCCTCTCATCTCTGCCCCTCATTTCAAGCACTCTCACTATTAGCAACCGCTCCTGGTGTCAGCACTTCAAAATCTGACGCTTATTCCGATATACCATTCATCATACCTCCTCCGTGCTTCGTGTCGTGCTCAGCTACCTGACTTATACCAAACCTGCCGCTCCATCGTCATTTAACCAAACTGTACTTTACTTACTTACTTATCACGTATACAGCCCGCCGTCTAAAGCCTATTTAGAGTTGCCCCAATCTCCCTCGCGTTGTTCTACATACCCTTAGCACGTTGCCCCATTAGTTTTGTCCCATTGATATCTTGTTGATCAGCTGTTCCTTTTTCCCCTTTCGTCTTGATCCATTGTTCTTGTGCTATACTTAGATGTCTATCCCTGAAGTAACCATGTCAGCTAACAATCCCCCTGTGGATAATTCAGGTACCCCGGTCCACCGGTCGACTATACCTCCCTTCACCCTGCGTACCCCGAGATCGGGTGTCCGTGCATCCATGCCAGAATCAGATTTGGAGTCGGATGATGAGGCAGCCCTCACCCTCACCCACTTGCCAAAGGGTCACCAACTAGTTGTCCGCGGGTGTGTTTTCTCAGACCCAACCAAGACCCCCTCCAGTCTGGTCAAAAGTCTTCTCACATCCCTTGGCAATGACCCCCGATTTGAGTTCTTCCAGAAGCTTCACCATCGTTGTATCTCCGTTTAGCGACAGGGCTTCTAATGTGTCTTCTGCATGTTTATGTCAAACTGAAGCCTAATGCTAGTGAAGCCGGCACAGAACCTTGTGTGGACATTCTGGAAATCATCTCGACAGCAATTGCTGAAGCCAAACCGGAGTGGGAAGTCAGATGGAGTGCTGGCCAAAAGGGCAGAGGCAACAAATATTTATCCTGTCGGCTACTAGGATTATATCCTGGCATTACTGATCGAAGCGAGATCCTGGCAGAGCACTTATCCATCTTGCAGGTACACATTGAAAGAATGAGCTTCAATGTCGCCGCCCTCTTTGTGTCATTTGGAGGCCCCCAGATCTCGTTCCTGCTCTCAGCAGATGCAGACCGATTCATGGAGCTAGGTTCCATCGATGTTTCCCCAAAGGTTTCAAAACATGTGGCCCGCATTGAGCTGCTCAAGGAAATCTCTGTGGAAAGGCCATTTGAGCTGGTTGTGGCTGGCACAAGAGACTTTGACGAGCTGGGGGCTTATGTTGAACAGTGGGCTAGGAAAACGGCAAAGGCCTCATTTGTCGGTAGTATTCCACTAACCTCAATACTGACCTCTACATATTTTTGATGGCAATGTGGGCCTCCATGCTGGCCATATTAAAGAGTGAGAAATTATTCAGGAAGCGCTTCCCCTCCAAAAACATCACAACACCAAGGCTCCTGTGAAATTACAACAACAACCCGCTGAACAAGACATCACTGGGGGATCAGGTCTCTAAGGGTGCAAGTTTGATCAGCAGCATGGTGAAGTCCCTGGAGAGGAAAGTCAGGGAACTGCGCAGTGAAATGCATTTAGTTCAAAGTCAACAGGCTGACATGATGAATAATCAGACTAGGATAATCAAGTTTATGACCAACCTCGACAGGAGAATTGGAACCATGCAACAGGCCTTCCTGATTCAGGGACAGGAAATCCAAATTCGTGTGCAACTGGCCAAAATGGAGTCTCAGGTTGGAACGTTGCGTGTGGCCGCCCTTCTAGCTACGGATGCAGCCAGAAAGGCCGAGTTGGAAGTGGCACTGGAGCAACTCACTGGTGACATTGCTCAAAAAAGGGTAGAATTATCTGACAACACAAATAGGCTAGTTGGGGTGACCAGGTTAGGTTCTATGTCCATCAATGCCGTTATACAGACCCCCACCTGCATGGCTACTGTGACCAGGCCATCCACTCCAGCAGGGATGCCCCACACCCCCACCCCAAGGCCCAAGAAAAGGAAGACTCTCAGCTCGGAGGAGATCCAGGACAACTTGATGATGGCAGACCAGTCGGACTCTGGGAATGTGACCAATCCCGAGTTGGTATGTTCCAGTCATTCTGTCTTGGACTCTCTCCAAACTGTTGACGCACACACCTGACCTGCTAGAATCTCTTACTTTAATTCTCTTGTTAAAAGCACCGTCGTCACAGCCTCAAGGGTTCTCAGAGGTGCAGGGCCTGCATTTCAGCAGAAGACAGAGTGGGGTCGTAGTGTTGCGTGTCGGCCTGTCTATAAAGCTCTGTCATTTCCTGCATTTGCACATTGGTGCTCGTTTACTTCTTCTTGTACTCTCCCCCCACCTTCTAATACCTTTCTTGGAACGCAATCAAAACCTACGTTGAATGTAATAAGTCATCCCAAGAATGAATCTGAGAACCACCATGAAAAAAATCATCTCAAGGATGAGCTCATTAATTGACATAGTATGGAACATTCCGAGAATGAGATTAGTGTGAGCCTGCCTTTACAGGATGATTCACACCCATTTGGGTTGTTATCTCTGTTTGCATCATTGTTTGTAGCTCGACTTATATTCATAATTTTTGCTCTCTCCTTCTTGGTGACGGGTGCCCATGCTCGGCCAGCCACTCTCCAGTCATGTTTCGACATATGTGCTCTGAATGCCAATGGTCTGGTGAGCCTGACCAAACTGGCATGTATTGGTCCACTCATTGCTGGCATCCTGCCTAAATTATTTGCCCTCTCCAAGACCAAAACCATCGTGGTTGTCTCCCCCAACTTACCTGTTGACAAGAGCAAATATGAGCTGTTCAAGGAGAAGGGTGTTCAGTGTGCCTCATCTCAGCGTGGAAAATGGGGAATTATTCTTGGCATACACAGGGACATGCAGGTCATTTCAAAGGTTCCCTTAACACAGGAGTCTTTCAGAGGTCGGGTGGTGGCTGTCAATGTGGTCATACCCTCTGCAGGGATATCCCTTCCTCACCGCATGTTTGCAGTTTATGCACCATGTGACCCTGACGTCGATGACCTGTTGTGGAACTTCTGGCCACATCTGAAGGATGTTGTTTGTTAGTCTCTGTCCTCATGGTCTCTTTTCAGTGATCTCAACGCTATGGTCTCTGCATCTGAACGTGCCTCAGACAACTCTCATGCGAGACGTTGCTTCACTAAATTTTTATTTGATACCAAGGGCATGGACCTATGGCAAATAAACCCAGACCACAGCCATTTCGTCAACTGGACATCTGGAGGATGGCGCTCCAACGAGGGTGGCAACATTATTGACAGAGTTGTGGTCTCAAGCCATACTCTTGCAGATTCAGACATCCGGACAAGCCCTGCATGGATTCCTGGCACAGATCATCGAATAATAATTGTGGAGGTAATCCTTAAGGCCAGGCCAAAGGGGTCTCAGAGTCAGACCAATATCCCCTACGTTCTTTTTGGGCCAGCCCCTCCACCTCGCATCAAATACCCGTCTAATTCTGACAAATATAGATTCAAGTTATTTACTGATGCAGTGGACCAGCTCATCGGGGCTGATCATCAACTCCTTGAGGGCAAAGTTGTGGATGATAAAACATACATCAACTGGTATAATAAGCTAACAATTATCTTTGAACAGGCCGCAGTAAGCACCTTCAGACAGGGAAAACCTTACAGTCATGCAGTTAAGAAGATTTCGTTGCCTTGCATACAGAGGCTTGTCTCGAGACTGCATCACATTGGAGGGGCTATCTCATTGTCCAGAGGTGATGTCCAGCCATATTCTCATGGTTCTTATCGACTGTTTCACTCCTTAGGCCTTGAGTTTGAGCTCATGCCACAGAAGCCCACAGATTCCCTCACAGAGTTCCTAGTGAGCATTAGGTGACAAACTCATCATGAATTGTACATGGCTCGCAAGGCCAAAATCATCAGTCGTGCCCGGAGATATGATCAGGGCTGAATTCACAGTGTCCTTATAGGAAGGTCATTGAAGAAACTGATCAGAGGCCAGGGATCGTTTGTCTCATTGCCCACAGCGCTCAATTCAACCCAATATCCTGGCACGGTGGAATCAGACCCATCAACGGTTGTGGGACTGACCCGAGAATATTTTCTCAACCTTTACAAACAATCACTGCCTCCTGACAAACCCAAACCCTGATTACCCACTCCATCAGTATGCACGGTAAAAGACAGGATACTGGAGGATCCGTTCACATGGCCAGTAACAGCGACACTGGCAGATTTCCATGCAATATTACATAGAGGGAATCTCCGTCCATCCCCTGGCCCTGATGGATGAGAGAAATGGTGCATTAAGAACTTATTGGATTGCGCCTTACAGTTGGTATTAGATTTACATAACTACTTGGTCATACATGCATGATTCTCCGGTAACATAAAAGACACACATCTGATTTACTTCCACAAATGTGGAGTCCGCACTGACTTATCTAACTGGAGGGGTCTCATGATTTCCAATTTTCTTGCTAACTCGCCCATGACTTGGTTGAATTTCAGACTGTTGCCTTATGCTGCCAGGCTAGGCATCATCCCGAAGACACAGGTAGCAATACAGCCAGAGGTTCAAACACATGATCTCATGAGCTTCCTATGTGGGCTTAAGACATGGTCCCAAAGGAACAACACCGAGCTCTACCTCCTAGAGAGAGACCAAATTAAGGGCTTTGATTACCTGTCCCCTGAAGGTTTCTATGATGCCTGTGCTGCCTACGGTCTCCCATCTTCAATCTGCGACTTGGACAGGGCAGCGCAGGCTCACACTAAGTGTTTTTCCCACACTGCATTTGGTATAGCTGAACCCATTTTTGTTGAAGGAGTCACCAAACAAGGCGGACCTATATCCCCATTCAAATCAACCCTCACCACGAGTTTGGGGCATAAATATTTAGACAATATTGCAAAATCTGATCCAGATGTGGTGACTATAACGAGCCTCTCTAATCAGGCCGCTGACCCTCATCTGCCTGACGACGGCCTTTCCATGATGGTGGTGATGATGGAAGCAACTAATGACAGTTATCTAGTAGCAAAAACACATGAGGGTCTGTGCAGATTCATTCTGGAAATAGAACACTTCCAGTATGTGTATGGCTGGCTGACCTCATGGAAAAAGACCACGGCACATGTGTTAAACTGCTTGGGTTCAACGCTCAAGACTCTCAAGTTTTCCTCAATCTCGACTGAAACTGGAGTGGACCCATGGATAGTCACTGAGCACGAGATGCCAGTTTTTGTAGACGAGTTAAGTTTTCTACAAACACAAGTTGACAACCCTGGAACTAGGTATGCCGAGCTACTTAATATCATTGATGCCTTTTCATTTCCCAGCTTCTCAATTCGGACAACATTCACACTTATATGCAAAATCATATCCCAAAATGTGATTTCAAGATGTTGGGTGTTGCTTTTACTTCAGCCGATTGCACACGCCGACGCTGTCAGACTGGATCAACGGATTGTGCATTGAGTCCATGGAATGCTGGGCTTTCCTTTCTGCCCGTCTTTGCTAATTGCGTCTATCCCAATTAATCTAGGTGGAATGGAGTTCCCATCCATCACCCGGATCAATGCAGGCATCGTCGTAGATGGATTGGCAAGAGACCTCAACCATCACATTGCGGCATACATGTACATGGTGTGAGTGACCCTGGCTGACTGGACTTGCCAGATCCAACAGTTGTGTATACCCATTGGACAGGCAGGGCCTTCATCGAACTTTTACTTGCTACATTGGCTCCGTGCCATCAGCATGGATATTTGCGCAGGAACATCTAGCTAAGTGCAAACTCTCATTATGCATCACTAACCAGAGACACATACTGGCAGGAGACTGTTCATTGTCTCATGCAATCTCAAGGGTCAAGCCCTATTTACAATGGCCAGAACCCCCATCAGGCCATGTTGTCAGATTGGTCAAGGCAATGGGCGTTTAACTACTTAAGCATGTGGGTCATTGGGTGGTCCTCAACGGAAATCAGACTACCTTCATAGCTCGTCTGATTCCCCCTGAGAGGTGGTCACCTGCTTAGAAGAAGAACTGACAACTGATGAGCGAGGCTCTGGCATGTGCTGAGGTTGAAATGCTGTTTGATGGAGATCCCAACTTACTTCTCCCATGAAATGTCAGAAGAATACGCATAGAGGTATACATCAAGTCATTGGCTTTGCTTGGCCCACTTCTCCCTATCCAGGAGGCCCTCCACTCCAACAAATAAGGTACAGATGGGTCCATGATACTGCCATCTGCTGGTATTCTGGATGAGAAATCAGTCACAGTGGCACTTACAGGCTCCAAGTCTGTTGCGCTCAGGCTGACAGGTAGGAACATATCAATCCTTCAGGGTGAACTGACAGGTCTGGTTGCAGGGCTGGTCGTAACCAACAACGAGACCTCCAGAACATTGATCCACATAGATCATCTGAATTTGGTCAGACTAATCAAGGACAGCAACACTGCCATCAATGTGGAGGCACGACTAAGACATATGAACAGCTGCTCCTACTATAGATGGATATGTTCGCTACTGAAGAATAAAACCACCAAGATTCTCTACATGAAAGGTCATTTGGAACTAAACACTCTCCCGTCAATCTTGAATGACGCGGTGGACTGCTATGTGGTAAGTGTGCAGAATGACACTGACACACCCCTAGCCCCAGTTCCTACTTTTGCAATGGACGACTTTACCTTGCATTCTTCTGTGGATGGATGGATTGAGTCAAACATTTGGACGTTCATCGACTGGGTAGGCACTTATAGGACTGCCCAGGACTTAGAATTTGGCCTGGGATTACGACTTCGTTGTTTCGTGTATGACTCAGGCGCACCTCCCAAGTTCCTGTATCTTTGATCGCTTTTGTGTTACTCCGCAATAGTTCAGTTGTATGCCCATTCTGGACAACTCCTGACTGCACAATGGCTATTTGATAGGAGTAAGTCAGAATCAAATTTATGTCAGTTCAGATGCATGTCGGCCATGGAAGACGACCATCACATCTTTGTTCAATATGCAAGGTTCACGTCCTTCAGGGCCGTGGCATGACGCAAGATGGTATACTACACAGATGACAAGTTCCAGGAACTCATGAAGAAGGGAATAGTGTTCTCGGCCGGAGCTCGAGGTCTGTTATGCACAGCTGAGTCCCTTTTCATTGATGACCCTGCTATTTGGCCCCTGTGCTGCTTGGCCTTTTACTTAGGTCGGGTTCCCAAGGTCACTCCACTGATTAATCCGGATTCTGTTGATCATACCTCCACTGTCAAACTCAATTGGGTGGCTCAGGTCTTTGCATCAGCCTGGCATTTACACTCTATTTGCCTTGCTGGCCGGATTTGGGGTCAAGTTCAATGCATCATGGTAAAGAAGGCCAATATATGTTTTTGACGACGCTGTATCTTAACTTAGTCATAGTGCATGCACATCCTGTGTATTTTCTCTGAAGTGGTGGCAAGCTTTCTCCAAGAGGGTTTTGATGCTACCCCACTTCCCTTTATTAGTATAGCTCTTTAGGTCTACCGTGGCTCATTCACACAATGTGTCCTTAGCTATTTCATAGCGTAGGTAAATATCAATATAGTAACGTAGTAATACTTCGAGTCTGAACCACCATTAAAACTTCTCAGTCTAGACATTGTCAATCATGCATTAGTTTGTTGTGAGTTAGAACCACTGTGAGAGCCTCTTGTCCAGGATGTTCATCATCTCTCTGCAAGTTCAAACCACCATAAGAACCTGTAGCCTTGGATGTCCAAGATTGCTTCTTTGAACTTCTGATGGAGCCATCATCTATAAATTTGCTATCAAACAGGTCTTTTATGCTACATGCTACTGTATTTCAAAAATAAGTCCATCTGCAGCACTACTAATTAGCACCTCTCCTTGTGGCTACAGCTAATGGCAACCTAGCAGCATATAGCTAATAGTGATCAATGGTGTTACAGTCTATTGGCTGTGGCAACTTTAAAACTACTTAAAATTATATGAGTCTGCTCACTTTTTAATATAAATCTGATTGGCCAGGATACTCTGAATTATGGTCAGAAAAACCTTGACAGATGCTATAATTCAGAAGTGCTATCTCCAGCACTAAACATTGTTCCATCTTCTGTAGTACTTGGTTGCAAGTAGTACTGATAGTTCTGGGGCTTTCTTGAAGTCTTAGAAAGTGACCT
>QGOA01001272.1:0-15518 GCA_003313075.1 Termitomyces sp. MG16
GGAATGGATCGGCAGTCGCGTCGTCCATGTTGTAGTCGAGAAGTTCATCCTCGGGTGCGGGCGCATAGGAAGTGCCCGAAGGCCCTGCTACTGGCAGGGAATCATCATAGTCCTGGAGGGGGGACAGTGTGAGATTGGGGTCGATAGTCGACCCTGGGACAGGTGGTTGGGGATCAGGCAGATCCCCGGTGTCGGACAGGTACTGGCGCATCCAGATTTTGCGGGCATGAATGTCTTGCCCGATGAGGAGGTACATCCCCTTGGCGAGCGCGTCGTCATATGCACGACGACTGTCCTGCTGCTGGAGCATCAGGCATTGGTGATCGCCAATGGTGGCCTCGTGCCACCCATCCCACTGAGTGATGGACTGGGGTGTACCATAATGGTTGAGGCGTTGTAGCCTCTCATCGTTGATAGCGGCCGCCTCGTTGTAGAGCCGGCTGTCGCTGAAGAATAAATGGGCCAAGTAGGTGACCCCATAAGTATACGCGTGGTCAGCCCAGCTGACCGGGATTTGATTATGAAGAAGGACGCGTAACGCATCCAAAGTGGTGAACACGGAAGCTGACGCTTCCAGCATGTCTACAGCCCGAGCCTCGAAGTTAGGGTCGTCGGCGTGGAGGGGCACAAAGACTTGCCCCGTAGCTGCCTCGTACTCAGCCATGGCCTCTTTGTAGAGGCCTGGCCGTGCGAAGACGTAGGCCAGGTACTTGTGTACCATGGACTTGGAGGCGTGGCTGGCGCTGAGGGCGCGTATAAGTGCAAACCCAAAGAGGCTGCGCCAATGAATGCACATGGCTTGGTCCATGGCCAGACCGGTCCATACGTTGGACGTTCCAGGACGTCCATAGAGGAGGGCGTATGAGCCCAGGTAGTCCAAAGCAAATGGTTGCTTTGGATCAGGGGGGGTAAGGCCAACAAAGGCAATTTTCCCTCCCTCTTTGCAGCGATAGAGCCACGATGGCACAATCATTTGCAGGATGTTCTCCCGCTCCTCTGGACTCGCGAAGGGTACCGCTGATGATGCCAACTGTGGTTGGGTGCGCTGGACGTATACGCAGTACAACGCCGTCTCCAGCGCCTGGCATACAGGTTTGTGAGGAGTCCCGGCAGGGTCCCGGTGTGCTCAAGCAGAGGTAATAGGGCGATGCGCTAGACGATAGCGCCTTGGGTGCTACCTAGCAAGTGGTAAGTGTCGTAGTTTTGGAGAGGTTATAGAGAAATAAATGAATAGCGCAGCGTAGCATGCCCGTAGGTGGCACCGTAAACGATGAAGATGAGATAGATGAAGCTAGCGCCGAACTTGGTGACAAAGTCAGGCAGTGCTAGCGCAATTTGAATGCTAAGTGTAACTGGGTGCTCAAGAGGTTACAATTCGTTGTTATATACATGGCAAGTAGCTAGTTTTTATACTATGCGCTACATTATTTCCAAAATAAGTCCATTGACAGTGCTACCAATTAGCGCCTCTCTTTGTGACTGTAGCTAACGGCCACCTGTCAACGGCGACCTGCAGCACATGGGTGACGGCGACCAACAGCGACTCGAAAACTACTTAGAAGTGATACGAGTTTGCTCACTTTTTGATGTAATTTAATTGGCCATGCCATCCCGGGGTATGGTTGGGGAATCCTCGACAGACGCCATGAGCGCTAATTCCGGCGCTAAACATTGTACCATCTTTTGATAGATTTAAATGTCGGGTCTGCGTGTATCCTGTCTCGTCGTCATTGATTCTTTTAGACTTCTGATTGAGGTGCCTCAGTGATTGACAGCGCCAATTGCTAACTCCTTTCAGTACTGATCGGGGTTTGGTCAGAGTCACCTCCCACTGTTATGCTAGCGCTATGAGTTCTGAGTCTTCTTGGTCTTCAAAGTAACTGAGTGGAGTGCGCTGAGGGGCTGATACTGGTGATTGAGATGAATGGATAAGTCTTGCCATAGAGCGCCCACGCTAGGGCTGCTCTGTACCCAAGGCTGGTCACTAGAGCCTCTAGTGTGTCAAGTGTTGGTCGGCCTATAATGTCCCTTGATGCACTCAGTCTGAGTAGAAGCCTATCATCTCCCCCCAACTGAAAAATTGACTGTCCTCAGTCAAACGCCGTCATTAATTTGACTGTGCTACGGTCTGTATAATGCCGCCGGCGCCTTATAAAAATCATTTTCAGCACTTCACCTCCCCATGTTTTCCTTCCCATCTTTCCAGCATGTCCACTCCTTTTGATGCCTCTGCTCTCCACAATTTCCTGGCTAAGGCCTCCTATTTATTTGATCGCGCTAAGTCTGTCGGTCCCGCCGATGCGCCACAAACTGTCCCTGGCATTATGCAACTCTATCAGCGCTGGCTCGTGGTCCGCGGCTCTGACAGCTCCTGGGAGCAGGGTGACGAGGTTCGCGAGTGGTGCGTGGCCTGGTACCATGAGTACAAAGGTGCCGATTGGTTGCGCCCTTTCGCAGACCTTTTTGTAAGCTTCTAAGTTTGATTTTGGCTTTGTGGCGCTAAGGTTCAGCGCCCATACTAGGCTCCCTCCTTATCCGACGAGATCAACGCATTGTTGGCTAGTACCGAGGTCAGCGAGGTAAGTCCTTCCTTTTCTTCCCCCCTTTTTCCACTGTTAATCCTTGAGCAGTCGGTTGCCATGTCTCCCACCGTCGCCAGTCTTCCTACTGCCCCCTCGGCCTCTACTGTCCCTTCTGTTCCTACCGCCCCTCCTTCTTCGACTTCTGTTCCGCCTCCTTCTGTTCTTGGCAGCCCTTTTCGTGGCGCTGCTTCTTCCACTTGCCCTGCCCCAGGCGCTGCTTCTTCTGTTCGCACTGCCCCTCCCCATTCGGCCATCAAACGTATTGCCGTTTCTCGTAGCGAGCCACAACCCGGCCCAACATGCCCAACTTCCCATGGTCCTCCACGTAATTTCGCCATTGTTATTGAACGAGCGCCTCCTGCTCGTGCTAGTTCTCCCAAACGTACTGTGCGTTCCTTCCCTATCTTCCTTACTTCATTTTTCTGACTTCTCCCCTTCCAAATCAATCTCCCTGCTCGTGTTCCCCCTTTGTATGTCGTAAGTGCTTTGCTCATTGTCGCTAGACTTTAGCGCCTAAATTTTAATGTCGATAGGCGCCTAACCAGACCATGTTCACCGACGTGGAGCTTTGTGACCTTTTGCGTCCTCGCCCATGATACTACCATCATTGATACCGGCATCCCGGCTGGTGTCCAAGTACTGGGTGGCAAGAAGAAGGTTACCGTTGCGCCCTTGGAACGTTGTGCATTTAGGGCAAAGATTGGCGTGGTAAGTACTGGTTTGTCCATTGATAGGTTGATGCCGTTGCTGACTTCTTTCTTAGTGTGACAAATGTTGGTCTGAGAATGATCCTGAGGGCTGCTGGTTTCCTACCACCTCTCTGCCTTGCTATTGGTGTGATGCGTTGAAATGAGGCTGCGCCTTCAACGGGATTCGTACTCGTGAACGTGGTAGGGATGCTATTATGCAAAGGAACTATGAGTGTGCGGTGTTGGTTTGTAATGCCCGGGACTTCGTGCTGCAGCAACGTGATCTGGCGGCTACTCACCAACCCATATCGATCAGCGCTGCCAGCCTGGCACTGCCGACTACCCAGGATGGCACCACCGTGGCGGCACCTTTTGCTCGCTCTCCTCGTCGTCCCGTTCTTTCGAAACGTAAGCCTGTTGTTGCGTCTCCTGGCAAGAGTCCTGGTAAGCGCCGCGAGCTAGCGCCTGCTATGCCTGTGGTTTTGTCTTCGACCGAGTCTTCTACGGATGAGGGGGAGGGCACTGAGAGGGATGCCGAGGAAGAGGATGATGATGAAGCTGAGCCCGTTGTTGATGCCGATGCGCTGTTGGCGGTACGCGCTCTCCTGCTTCACCTTACTCCCCCTATCGCCACTAACCCTCGTCAGAGTGGCCCCAGTGGTAACCAGTACGCATTTTTCCTAACTTCTTTTTCATCGCGCGCTAACTTCTTGACTGATAGGTCCCCCATTCCTGTTCCCGCCGTAGTGGCTATCCCCACTGCCAAAGATGTTGTTATGTCTGATGCTGGCGCTACCCCTGCCCCCGAGTCAGTTGCAGCTAGCGACACTCCTGTTGCTCTTCTTATTACTCCGTCTCTTACTCCTCCCCACAGCTCCTCCTCTTTTCCTAGTAGTCACGAGACTTCTGCGGCGCCGGAGTCCGAAGGAACCCTGGTGCCGGAAGGTGAGCGTCGTCGCCGCTGGAGATACTTGCCTCCCTACGGCATCCATCTTTCTTCTGCTAGAGCTATGTCCCCCGGCGATGAGCGCCATGAGTGGACACCCCGTGCGCCTGTAACTGTCTGGGTACGTCCGTCTTTGTTTGTGCCCTTTTCTCCCCTTTTCTAATCTCCCGATAAGTTCAATCCCTTTTGGACGCCCCCTCCCACCATGCGAGTTTCTGGCGACGCCTTCCCTTGGCTTGGGGACGAGTTCTCCTATCCCATTACTCCTCTCCGTCCCTCTGCCGACCTTTGCCAGCAACTTCGCCATATCGAGGATGCGACCGAAGTCGTTGGTTGCGAACTTGCCAACCTGCATCCTCGTGTTTCCACCTTAGCTCGCCGCAAGTGCCTCCTGCTCGAGCTCCATGACGATATTATGGCTGCGCTTGAGTGGCAAGCGAGTAACTCGATCCAGGACGGGGACTTGCTTCCTTTGGGCAATCCCGCCCTTCCTGAGTATGATCTGTAGTTGCCGACCCTTAGCGCTTTAAACTTTTTATGGACTTTGTTGTTTGATACGTACTTTGTAGTGTGCGATACTAAAATAAACCCCCCCCTTTGCTTCAAATTGTCAGTTTGTAAGTAATCAAAAGAAAAATAAGTAAAAGGGGAAACACTCAGTAGATCATCACAGCGCAAAAACCCCTTTGCCGACGCGGTCCAATAGCCATTACCGCGCCAGCCTAAGTAGAAAATAGGGATCGTCTGGAAATAAATAAGCGGATCCATGTAAGAAGTAAAGCGTATAAAGAAATAGAAAACCAGTGATTGCTTATGCCCATTTAGTGTGGTTGTGAGTAAGCGCTGAACATCGAATGTTGATTTCCTTTTTGGAGGGTCCCAGAATAAGTTAAATGCTTCTGATTGGCTAGCGCTCCTGTTAGGGTCCTGGCTCCTTGAGAAAAGTCCTCCCATGCTGTCGCTAATCGAAACACTGCCCGTGTCCTATAAATTACTTATGCATCAACTCGATTCCATCAGTCTTCATGATGGCCACCCTGTCTGGTTGCGTGTGGACTCAGAGCTGCGATTGCGCCTATATCACTATGGACCCTCCCACCTTTCTGGACCGGGCCACCTCGTTTTTTCATCATTACCCTCCCGAGGGTATTCCTAAGTTGGCCGACGAAGTAGTTGAGTTGGGTCGTTGCTGTCGGCTTCTGCGGGCTGCTTGTGAAATTTGGGGAGACACGTCCCCATTAACGCGTTTTGGTATGGAGGCCACTTGGAGTCAAGCTTTTCATGTGCATGTCTTGCTATTCTTGGCGCACTACAGTGCCCTTCTGACAGTCGCCCAAATCCAGGAAATCACCACCGAAGACACGGCGGATCGTCTTCAACTTTTGATGGAGGAAAGCTATTACCTGGTTAGTGACTGAGCCATCACTTCTTCTTCTTCCATGTTCAACGGCCCTTTTCTCCTAGTCCCCTCGCAAGTATACCAGCACTTGTCTTTTTCATGGTCCCCTCAAGGGGCCGACGGTTGTTAGCAAGCGTATTTCTTGGTTCGGCCCTTCTTGACTTGTCGTGTGTTGTTTTTCCTTCCCCCCCTGTTGTTTGAGTGAGGCGATCCCATCTTCTTCGCAGCGCCACCGGCCTAACATATTCCCAGCTTTTTGCTTCTCCTGCTGTAGATATATGAAATACATCGTTGTTGTTGCGTCCTCATGATGGTACCGCATAAGTTCTGTTTCCCAAGTCCCTTCGACCCTGCATAATGTCGCTAGGTATATATCTGAGATTTCTGGGCCTAGCGTTGTTAAGTTCTTCGGAATGCCTACTCCCTTTTTCTTTCTCGAAGACATCACCTCCGTCCCTCGTCTGTCAGGTTCTGCTGAGTCAGGGGCTTTCCGGGAAAGCGATCACCCTTACAATGCAGACTTGACCCACGGATACTCGGGTGTCTGGAACTCTGGGGCTAGGACTCCGGGGTTCAAGACGTGGACAGGGAAATCCCAGGAGGGGGGACTTAGTCCGGGGTTTTGGGTGGTGGGTAACTGGGGAGTTCGGGTGGGGGTCGAGTCGTGAACCGGAGGTTCTAAGACGAGACCAAGTTAGTAAATTAAAGTCGCAAAGTGCGTACCAGTCTTAGAGCACGTGAATATCCAAGCGTGCCAGTCAAGCGTGCCAGTCAATGCGTACCAATCAACTAGAGGGCACGCAACAATCCAAGTAAAGCAAAGTAACAGTGTATGTAATATCAAGACTACCAAATACAACAGGGAGCTACACTATAAGTACTACGGGACCGGGTCTCGGGATTCCAGGGTGTCTGGGATGGGTTCCGGGAGTCATTGAGTAGCGGGCAGGGACTGTATACCGGGATCGCGTGTGTGGGGCACGCGATCAATTGACGCAGGGGGAGTTGTGATGCGTGATGCGTGATGGCCGGGAACGAGTCGTGTGATCCGATCGTTGATCGGGGCTGGTGGCGGCTGATGGCGGTCCTTGATGCGCATGATGGCGGGGTGTGTCCTGTGGGGTCGGAGGGAGGGTCCTGGATGGTGTTCCGGGGGTGTCCCAGGGTGGGCCCGGAGGGGAGGGGTCATGACATTGTCCCAAGGTTTTAGATCACCTTGAGATGTTCTTTGCTCGACTGCCCCCAGGTGGTATTCAACACCAGAACGGGAACATCCTCACCCTGATTCGTCGTTACAGGTTACTCCTGGCTATGACCCAGGAGTGGCTCGTGGAGTCCGAACGTCACCCCAACACGGTAAGTTTCTACAGGCAGCGTGATTAAGTACCTTCTTACGTGTCCCTTCAGCCTCCTATTTCAGGTAGCCAAAAGTGCTTGGAGTTCCTACTCCTCGAAACGGACAATATTGTTAGTCCCTTCCTTTGTCTTTCATACCTTCAGGGTTGCTGACCCCTTGCTTCAGACTTTGAAGTGGTTGCCCTTGCCGGATCTGATTGACGACAACGTTCGTGCCGCCATGCTCGAGCACGTCATCATTCCTTTTACTCCTCTAGCTCCTCGCTTCGGAGCTGGAGCGCCTCCTGCCTCCATAAACGAGTCTCCCCCCAGCTCCTCCACCATTCGCGCTGGAGTGCCGCCTGCTCCCGTAAATGAATCTCCTTCCAGCTTCTCCATCTTTCCTCCGGGGACCTTTCCCTCCACTCCGTTGCCTATTCTCCCCCCTGCACCGCCTCCTTCTCCTGCGCAACTCCGCCGCAGACAGCACCCTAGGCGCTCTGAGGGATTTGTTAGGGGTCCTCGCCGTAGAACGTAAAGTAGCCAATAGGTCAATTATTGCCAGTTTCATAGTCCTGTATAGTATGAAATCCTATGCGTTGTTGTTCTTTTCATAAGTGAGGTGCAAGGCTCTAAGGTCTAGCACCCTTCCCCTTCGTGTTCTATTATTGATCGTTTTCTTCTTCTTGTGCGACTTTGTCATTGTCCACAAGCTCGGTCTCCTCTAGCTCTCGAAGTTTAGCAGTGTCAATGTCCAGCGCCGATGAAGGTAATGAAATGTGTTTACGTGCTAAGTAGAGAATGAGTCGGAACGCTGCTACTGGTCGATGCAAAACTGAGCCATCCAACTCGCAGAGTACGTATGCGCCTCTCCTATTGCAAGAAACCACTATTAGGGGTCCCAGATACCAAGGCCGCATCTTTTTGTTATAGGTAACTTCGATCTTGGAGTTGCGCATTAGTACTAGGGCGCCAGTTGTAAAGTTGTAGTCTCGAATCATGGCGCTATGCTTGGTTTCAAACCGTAGCGCAGCTTGTCGTCTAGCCTGAGATACTACCTTGTGTAAGCGCTCAAGATCCTCCATGCGTCGTTGTAAGTCTATAGCGCGTCTAGCGATCATGTTGGTAGAGGATAGTATTGAGTTCGGTGGGGGTTGTAGGTACATCGCTTCCACCACGTCTGCAGGTAGCAAGGGGTGGGTGCCAGTCGCCGCATAGTAGGGAGAGCAGCCCATCCTCTTCCATATGGTAACCTGCTCCGACCAGAAGACCGAATAAGTTGCCTCGCTCCAGCGACTTTTGTCACCATCAACTGCCTTGAACAGTGCTTGTCAAACATCGAAATGAGGCCTTTCTACAATTCCATTAGTGCGTTTATTGTACCCTGAGACTTGGATGTGTTGTATGTTGTATTTCTTGGCAAGATAAGTGAGCGCCTTGACTATTGGCGCTCCGTTGTCTGTGACAATCTCGTGAAGGGCTCCCCATTGGCAGATAACGTCCTCAAAGAGCCACTTAGCTATAGCGTCTGTATTTTCTCGCTGGAGCATATGGAACTCCGGCCAATGTACCAAGGAACACCTTCCTTGAATGATATACTTGTAGCACCCTGACTTGGGCATGTGCATGGTGTCGATATATATTTTTCCGAATAACGGCACTGGAGTTGCTACTGTTGGGGGAATCAGCACCTGACATGTCTGCTGGATTTGACAGAGATGACAAGTGTGAATATACCACACAATATCGGCGCTAACTTGCGGCCACCAAAAGCGCTCCAAAAGGTTCGCCCTTGTCGCGTAGAGTCCTCGATGTCCTAAGTCATCATGCATAGCACGTAGAATCCTAACTCGATTATCCGGTTTAATTACTAGTTTATGGGCGCCATCTCTATTTCGTCGCCAAAGTCGGTCTTCCACTATAAAGAAAGTCGTCGCATATCAAATGAAGGTGGCGTATTCTGTATCCGTAAGGTCTGATGGTCGTCGCAAATCCTGTAGCCACTTCCTAACCTGGTCCACTTGCTGATCTTCTGACTCAGCTTTGGCGCTTCGAGGTACCGCCAAATATGGCAGCTTCTGACTGTCTTCTCGCAAGGGTCTTGGTTCCTCGACTATCTTTAGATCGTTAGACGGCTTAGCAACGTTATAGATACTGGCCATGTAAAAAGTCGATGATGCCTGATATGGTTGGGGCTGGTACGGAACAATAGGGTGAAGCCAATTTGCAACTGGCTGGTCTTCGCAAAGGACCGGAATAGGTAACTGAATGATATGCATGAAACCATGCAATCGATCAATCCAGTCATCAAATACGTCGTTGTCGCTATCATCTAGCGCTTCATCTTCCGGTTGTCTGGGTCGCCTAGATAATCCATCTGGCCTGTGGAACGCACTTCTGACGTGTACTAACTTAAAGTGAAACATTAATATCGCTACTACCTAGCGGTTCATACTGGCCGAAGGTTGAATATCAGGGTTCTGAAGCATTCCTTTGATGTATAGAGCGTCGACCTCGACAATCAGATTCCGTACCCCAATGAGGTACATGCGCAGCGCCTGAAACAATTGAAACAAGCCATATAACTCTAGCTTGGGCTGACTGTAGCGCGATTCTCGCTCGTTAAGGGTAATCGAGCCGAAGCAATTGTAGCGCCTGATTTTCTGGTTCGCGCCATCACACTGGCATAGAAAGAAGCCAACGGCGATATATGAAGTGTCAACAGCAAGTATAACGGGATCGGCAGTAGTATAGTCAATGGGTACCAATGGTTTTGCTTCCTGTAGCGCCTTTACTAAGTCCTTCTGGGCATTGATTTGATCGGGTCCAAATTCAAAGGGGACCCCTGAACGGGTTAGGCGATTAAGAGCATTTGCACGATGTGAAAAATGGTGTATGAACATGCGCAGCACCCCTACAGTGCCCAAGAATGCGCAAACTTCCAAGAGGTTATGACAGACCCCCCATTTCTCCAACAGCGCTAATCGGCTCTTTTCTGGAATCCTGCCTTCTGGCGTGCAAATGTGCCCCAAAATTTTAAACTGCGGCACACAAAGAACGAGCTTGTGCCCTGAAAATGTCCTGCCACAATACTTCATGCGCTGAAGTACTTGGTTAACCAGTTGAAAGAAGTCCCATAGCGCCATACAAATATTAGGATTTTCTGGGTGAACTTTAGGCTTGCCATCTACCAATCGCCAATCCTTCGGGCCTTTAACTCCTACGTCGTCTATGAAGCTGAGCACATGGTGGGGTATTTCAGGCTGTAGGATAAATGTAATATCGTTGTGAAATATCGGTACTGAGTTTGTCCATCCCATAGGAAGTGTGACTAGTTGTAGCGCCCCAAACGGTGTTTGAAATGTCGTCAAGTCACGAGAGGAAGGGTGGATTAAGCGCTCGTCATAGCCAACGTACAAATCCAGGGTAGCGCCACATATTTGTCCCACAAAAGATTCAGCGACGTGATCAGGAAATGGCGGTATCCCTGAATGATGAATGGTGACTTTGTTTAGCGGTTCTAGGCTGTGAACTATACGTAGCTTCCTGTTTTTCTTTAGTACGCAGAACCATCTTGAGCGGTAGGCTGAATTAGAAGGTTTGTATACACCTGCCGCTATCTTGGAGCGAATAATTTGGCAGACTTTGGCTTCGATGCCCAGGGGTATGGGTCGGTTATGCTCAGTCCAGGGTATGTGCGGTATTGTCAGTATAACCACTGGTGGAAAGAAGTCAGTTCTAAGTTTACCGCGTTCTGAGTCCTCCCATGCGAAAGCCTCATTCTGTTTTTGCATGATGTCAACTAATACGTTCATTTCCTCCATTGAGAGGAAGCCGGTATCGTGGGCGCTAAGAAATAGCACCTTTTGTTCTTCTGTAAATCGTCCTGTTGGTTCGAAGGGTAGTGGATTTGGGTCGAGTTTTGGCAGGGTAGCCAAAGGGTCGCCTATTATTTTTCTTTCAATGCAAAATTCCTTGGGTACGGCGCTCGCTACCGGTTTCGTTTTAAGTGCTACGGGTTTATACTTCTTCTTGACCTGAACCCCTTTGCGCTTAGGGGTACTATTGTTAGCAAACGTATTGTAAGTAGAGTCATGGTTTCTAGCGAAACCTGATATCAAAGGTTCTTTAGAGTCAGGAGTAGAAACAAAATAAGTGTCTGTTGAAAGGTTTTCAGTAATATCTGACGCAGTGAGGTATAAGTAGGATAACGCTTTGCTAGTAAGCAACGAAGAAGAATTCAAGATTTCATGGGCTAAATGTCACGACCCCTCCCCTCCGGGCCCACCCCGGGACACCCCCGGAACACCATCCGGGACCCTCCCTCCGACCCCACAGGACACGCCCCGCCATCACGACCGCCGACACCGCCATCACGCGCATCAGGACCGCCATCAGCCGCCACCGATCACCATCAGCCAGCCCCCCCCGGGACCCCTGCATCACGGACCCGGGATCAACCGCCATCAACGATCGGATCACGCGGCTCGCATCAAGCCATCACGCATCACGCCCCACGCATCACGACCCCCCCGCGCCAATTGATCGCGCGTCCCCCACGCGCGATCCCGGTATGCAGTCCCGGACCGCTACTCAATGACCCCCGGAACTCATCCCAGACATCCCGGAATCCCGAGACACGATCCGTAGTACTTATAGTGTAGCTCTCCGCTGTGTTCGCTAGTCTGGATATTGCATAACTGTTACTTGGATATTGCGTGCCCTCTGTTTGACTGGTACGCCTCGTTTGGTACGCTTCGACTGGCACGCCTTAGTATTCGCGTGCTATAAGTTTGGTACGCACTTCGCGACTCTTAAATTACTAACCTGGTCTCGTCTTAGAACCTCCGGTTCACGACTCGACCCCCTCTAACCCTCAGCTACTCTCATCCAAAACCCCCGGACTCTAATCCCCTCTCCCGGGATTACCCCTGTCCTCGTCTTGAACCCCGGAGTCCTGGCCCCGGAGTTCCAGACACCCGAGTGTCCGTAGATCAAGTCCGCATCGTAAGGGCGTCGCTTTCCCGGAAAGCCCCCGATTCAGCGGAACCTGACACTAAAGGGGTATGTGATATAAAGTTTACTTGCCCAGTCCGATGGTTATAGTCCAAAATAAGCGCTTCATCTCCATGATCCTCATCACTCATCTCCTCGATGGCACCGGAAAACACTCGCAAGGGTCATCGCTAACGTAAGGTTGCTTTCTCAGTCCCGGTTTCTGGAATTTCCCCCAGGGAAACGTTGGTACCGTTCTTCTGACGCCCGAGTTAGGGTCGCTAATAGTTAGCGTCGTTTTGTCTTCAGATGTCGTCTTGACTACTGATCGGGCTAAGACGTCAAAGGGCCTCCCTAATAATAAGTCATATGCAGGCAATCTAAGAATGTGTATTTGAAGGTAAAACGTAAGATCGCCAACAGCGCATGGCATGTTACGGGCCATTCCCAAGGATTGATCAATAGTGCCATTAGCGCTTTGCATATTAAGAATGATGGTCGGGTCATAAATGATGCCCAGCTCGTTAGCGACGTCGGCAGCCATTGAAATAATCTGTGATCCGCTGTCCACGATAGACTCTATCTCGCTTTTTCCATCAACTGTCAACATAATTGAGCAAATCGCGTGAGAGTCTTGGGCTACAGTGAGGATGGCAGGATCGTCGCTAGATCTTAGCAACTTAAGGTAGGTTTCAACCAGGTCAATGGACGTAGCTTCTTTGGGTGGCGCGGCCTCTTCTTTGATTTCTGATGCTACCGTCTCTGTTATGTACGCGAATCCAGGTAGCGTGTTGTCGCATTCGTCCACCACCGTTACATTGTTAGCTACATTTCGTCGAGGAGTAACTGCTGTACGCGTCTAATTCCTGACGTCTGGCGCCACACTGCATAGCTCCCCTACCAACATCGTGACTTGACTTTTCATAATACAATTGAATACTTGCTTAGATTTCTCTATGTCGTAGATTGGTGCCGTTGGTCGGTAGCCTCCTGCTGGCTTGTCTGGCGCCCCAAAGTTTTAATTGACAGGCAGAGCGTAGTTACCGGCAAGTCCTGAATATGGGTGTAGTGGTGGTTCCGTGCTATCTGGCGCTTTGGCAGTGTCGGGAGCGTCGTCATTAGTCCTGGTATTCGAGGGCTTTGCTGGTGCTGAGTCCGACATAGCGCCTGAGGGTCTATAGTCCTTCAACGGTTGTTTGCTTTTTTTAATTTCGACTCTGTCGAAGACCTGATTCTTTAGCGACTTCAATTCCTCTTCTAACGTCTCGATCCTTTCCTCTCGTGACAAAGTAGGCCGCTCGTTAACAGCGTTAAGCTGGAGAACCTCATAAATTAGCGCCTGTTGTGGAGTTGCCTCTGCTTCCGTTGCGGCCGTACTATTAAGGTTGCCCATCGCTAAGTTTCCAGGGTTATGTCGGTGCCATTCATCAATTCGTCCCTGGAAAGTTCGGTGCTCGGAATATAGAGGGATATTAACGCCAGAGGGTAGGACTATTTTCCCGTTGGTGCCTTGGCGCGCTCTTCCTTGGCGTAGATATTGTTCGAGGATAGCGCAGTGTCCGCGAGTCATCGTATGTCCTGCCTCACCACAGAAGTGACAAGGGCCGGATTGCATATTACCTCGTGGTGCATTAAGGCTAGTCGAGATTAACGTTTCCAATTTGCTCATAACGTTTGCAATGGCTGTGTTGACTGCGTTTTCCAGATCCTCCTTCTTGACAAAACCTCCCTGATTGTTAGTCGTGCTAGATGCTGGTGCCGCAACAGGTGGCGCCTTTCCTCCGTTATCAGTACTAGAGGGTCGCTGAAAGGAGATGCCAGTATCCGTTCCTTTCAGTATCCATTTACCTGCTTCAAAAACGTCTTCTATATCGTAGGGTTCCTCAGGATGGTGGTCGGACTTAAGAATTTCTAAGCGACGAGCTATACGAGTCCATAGTGATGTTGGAATGCCTTGTTGAAACAAGCGCTGTTCCTCGTTCCTGTAGAGTTTGCTGTTCTGTACTAGCCATCTTGCAATTTGCTGGAAATCTCGATAATAAGTAGATAGCGTGCCTAGCGTATAAATGCCCGTTGCAAAGGTATCCTGTACCAGCTTCTGGATCTCAAGGACTGTATAGCGTGTGGATTCTTCAGCACCAGGGTACAGTTTAATGATCGCCTTTTTCCATTCCTTGTAGGTAAACAACCTTGGCACTGCATCTCGTGTTAATCCTTGAAACTCATCCAGTCCCGTCCAGGATTCCGCGGTATCGTAGAAAACGTATCTGGCAGCGTATTCTTTCATTTGTATGTTGTTGGTGACTCGGCAGTCGCGTAATAAATATTCCAATTCTCGGAAATACTGGGTTAACTCGTGAGGCTTCGTCTCGTCCCATTTTGGCAATGAGAAGTGGTTTCTTAGCGGCATGCGTGGTGTGTTTGCCTGCTCCATATTAGCTGGTGTTGACGTCGTGGTGGGAATAGTAGTGTTAGTGGTAGTTTCACTTGGCGTGGTTGTAGTTGGTACTGGCTCGGGTAGTTCTGAGTCGCTAGGCTCTGGCAATAATGACCTAGACAGCTCTTCCAAAGGAGTAAGCGGTGTATGGTTTTCACCTGCTAAGTATTCGAACAGTCGGGAAAATGGGAAGAAGCTCTCAGCCAAGCTATCTGGAGCGGCTTCAAGTTCCTGGTCTAAAGTTTGCCTCGGTAACGCGCCTGGTAAGTGTGGTGATTCAGGTAAGGTTTGTTCAAACGCGCTCTCCAATAGGAGGCGGCGCTGTCGCTGGGCTCGAGTTTCCAGCAGAATTCTGCCTTAATAGAACTCCTCGTGGTGGGCTCCAAAATGATGACGCCAACTGTGGTTGGATGCGCTGGACGTATACACAGTACAACGCCGTCTCCAGCGCCTGGCATACAGGTTTGTGAGGAGTCCTGGCAGGGTCCTGGTGTGCTTGAGCAGAGGTAATAGGGCGATGCGCTAGACGATAGTGCCTCGGGTGCTACCTAGCAAGTGGTAAGTGTCGTAGTTTTAGAGAGGTTATAGAGAAATAAACAAATAGCGCAGCGTAGCGTGCCCGTAGGTGGCACCATAAATGACGAAGACGAGATAGACGAAGCTAGCGCCGAACTTGGTGACAAAGTCAGGCAGTGCTAGCGCAATTTGAACGCTAAGTGTAACTGGGTGCTCAAGAGGTTACGATTCGTTGTTATATACATGGCAAGTAGCTAGTTTTTATACTATGCACTACATTATTTCCAAAATAAGTCCATTGATGGTGCTACCAATTAGCGCCTCTCTTCGTGACTGTAGCTAACGGCCACCTGTCAACAGCAACCTGCAGCACATGGGTGACGGCGACCAACGGCGACTCGAAAACTACTTAGAAGTGATACAAGTTTGCTCACTTTTTGATGTAATTTAATTGGCCATGCCATCCCGGGGTATGGTCAGGGAATCCTCGACAGACGCCGTGAGCGCTAATTCCGGCACTAAACATTGTACCATCTTTTGATAGATTTAAATGTCGGGTCTGCATGTATCCTGTCTCGTTGTCATTGATTCTTTTAGACTTCTGATTGAGGTGCCTTGG
>QGOA01001275.1:397-10509 GCA_003313075.1 Termitomyces sp. MG16
TGTGGTCAACGCCACATAGCGGACTACGCTACAGTCACAGCCCACCCAATACTAACCCCAGCAGCGGCACCCGCCTCCAGGCCCAACTCAACGCCACCGTGGCCGCCAACGACCCAGGCAACGTGCCAAGCCCTGAGGAACCCCCGGAAGCCTCTAAAGATCCTGACTTCGCCAACGAACGGGACAAGGAGGCCCTCTGGGCCAACTGGCTCCAGAAAAAAGGACAACTCTGGGTTGAAGTTCCGAAAGATGTGCAGGAACAATGGAGAAGGGAGGGTGTTTGCATACTCTGTGGTGAGAAAGACCGTTTCATCTCCGAGTGCTCCCAACAACAGGTTATGAGACGTTGATAGGACCCTATACAGGTTAGGCGCATCAACGGCAGGCTCGGCACTGGCTCCGGAAACCTTGCTGCACTCGTTCCGAACTTAGCGCACGCGTTCTACCCATTTTAAGCCATTCCCGACGGCCGCGCACGGCAAGAAGCAGATCCGATCAATGATAGCGCCGACGGCAGCAGGAATGACAACTGACAGATGGCATCAGTCACTGACGACAGCGCTTAGCGAGAAGCTTGATGATCTATCAAAAACTGACGGACAGCTTGGCGTTTGACCTTGGCGTCTGACATCGCTTAGCGCCTCGATTCGGCGCCTGACATTGCTTAGGTGCTCTGACGGACAGAAGGGTGATGGAGTGATGGTTTAGCTTCGCGATCTGTCGCCTGGTGTCGCTAAGGCTCTTGAATGGACGGTAGGGATCTGAAACCGTTGGAGCTACCCCTTTGAAATTTTCCAGTTTACCGCACTCTGGCATCATTAGCCACTGGCGACGGCGAACTCATTGTAGTATAAAAGTACTTACCGACTTGTACACAAATAAGGAGACGAATAGACCAGAGTTCCCCCACTTACTTCAGTCTCCCTTACGCTCAAGAGCTCATTTACGCTACGGTCAGCAACGTCAAACTCATCGGCAGTTGCAGACGTTCGCCAATACTCGACATACTCGTGCCTTGCAACTACGGCAGGCACTATCGACGCTTAGACCTCGCTAAGCTTACTGTGCTCTTACCGTTGACCTTGCCGTGTTCACTATCCGCTCTTTTCTTAGGCGCTTTACCTTAGCGCTTGACACTTGCCGACCCCGTTACCGACTTTTTGCCCTTTTTCACAGACGCGTTCTCTGGGACCTGCCCGGGACTCCTCAAATCACTTATAGCGCGCCCAACGCAAACTCTTGGTACGGTAACACTATTGATACATTTGTTACTGACCAAACTTTGGGCGTCATCAACGTGCCACCTGGACCCTCGAAGGGAAGGATGCCTATTGGAGGGAATCGCGGTACGCACAGACCCACGTGACCCACGTGGCTAGTGTGCCGCAGAAGGAAACGGGGGAGTAAAAAAACTATACAGTTGCTTTTGATAACGGATCGGAACCGGACTCACATACCTCAGTCGTTTATCCACCGACTGAGGTATGTCAAAATATCCTATACGATACCTTGCGTCATTACTAATTGATTATATAGTATTATATTAAACAGGTACTTAAACTGGCAATAAAGTCGTTTATCCACCGACTGAGTATTATATTAAACAGGTTATGGGCCCCGTAGCCACTCAGTAAATAAACGATTCGCTGGAAAATTTTTTCTCCATTGAAAGTTACCTTACACTGAACCACTGAACCACGAAACCGACCCACAATGTCAAATCCGGCCCTATTCCTGCTGCCAACGGAAGAGAAATTCGATGGATCGAATTGGAAAGCGTTTAAAACGATGATCACTGAGGCTGCGCGTGGACGAGGTCTACTGGAGTATCTAGAAGGGAAAATTAAGAACCCGACGGCAAAGAAGGAAGGGAGTACCACACGCACCCCAGTCCCGACAACAGCCACTACATGGTGGGGAGCTGCCAACCCAACACCAGAAGAGTGGCAACAGCGAGATGCCTACGCCTGAAGCATGATCGTCCTTAACGTCATAAATCCAGTCGGCGCTGGTGTGAAGTTGGATGGAAGTGCAGCTGAAGCATAGATGTCGCTTACGACCCTGCATGATGCCAAATTGGACCTAGGGCTACTCCAAGCTGAGGAGGAGTTAAATACCATCAAATACAGGGACGGAGCCAATATCGAGGCACATTTCAGAGCTCTCCGCATGGCATGGTCTAGAGCTAATGATCAGGGAGCAGAGATAGATGATAAACATTTCAGAGCGTACGTCATTAAGTCGATGCCAAGTACATGGGCACTAGTGACAGGCGCACTCTTTGACATGAAGACCTCGGCTGAGGCTATCGTACGGCTTACTACACATGCGCTCCTGCTCCACGGTCCTGCCATGGTGGCACCGCCCAACGCAGTGCACGCCCTAGCGGTTCAAACAAATGTGAACCGAAGCGATAAATCCGTGAAGTGCGAGAACTGTAGTCGGAATGGACACCCCAAAGAGAAATGCTTCCGCAAGGGGGGTGGGATGGAGGGGGAGTATCCCGATTGGTGGCGCAAGAATAGGGGTACAGCCAACGCTAATACCACACCGACAACGCCCACCATCACGCAGGTGCCCGCCCCCCAAGCAAATGCCACAGAGGTAGTGTCAGCTGACAACACAACTAATGTGCGCTGTCTTGCGTTTGCAACCCTAACGCAGACCCAAATCGGGGAAGGTGTCACTACGTATGCCGACTCAGCGGCCAGCCGTCATTTCTTCACTGATCGAGCAGACTTCATGACGTACAACCAGCCAGACCCAGCGGAAGCTGCAGGTGTGACAGCGGAGGGACGAAAGTTCCGGGTATTGGGGTCAGGGCGAGTTTGCAAATGGGTGATGTGTGATGGGGAGCTGATCGAGATGACATTTGACAATGCACTCCATGCCCCTGATCTTGTGCACAACCTCGTATCACTCGGATCCCTTGTTAAACAAGGAGTAAAAGTTGGCCTGGAGAGTGGGGGGCCATCCTGACTGATGCAGATGGCAGGATATTCATACGCTGCCGTATGGATGGGACGATGTTCATCATCCCCTTCACCAAGCCTCCTTCTGCCCTGTCTGCTCACTCGCTGACACATCCAACGGACTTCAAAACTTGGCACAGACGCCTGGCACACGTAGGGGAAAGCATACTCCGCGAAATGATCTGAAAGGACGTAGTCAACGGGCTGACTGTGACAAAGTTGACGGCAAATGGGCGATGCGAAGACTGTATCATGGGCAAGCATGCACGTCGACCGTTTGATGAGCAGGTTGAGCCAGAAGCCGCACCCTACGAAAGAGTAGCGTTTGATCTGTGGGGACCCTCACGTGTCCAAACCACGGGAGGTAAATCGCTCATGCTAGTGGCAACCGATCAGGGTAGTGCGGAATGTGCCATCTGGTTTCTGGCGAACAAAGCAGCGGAAACGACCCTGACGTGTCTTGAGGCATTTAATGTACAAGCCGAGACGCAGTGGGGCTGGCAAGTGAAAGCAATTAGGACAGACGGGGGTACCGAATTCAATAACGAGCTGTGGGATAACTATTGCCTCAAATGCGGGATCGTGCACACGACAACTGCACCGCACTCGTCAGCAGCGAATGGCGTGGCTGAGCGCAGAAATCGTACGATCCTCGACTTAGCAAGAAGTATGCTAAGCGACTCCTGGCTCCCAGCACACTACTGGGGTGAGGCTGCAGCCACAGCAACGCACGTCTTGGATTTGGTCCCAAGCTCCCGACACCCAGGGAAGACTCCGTACGAGATCCGAACTGGGTCCAAGCCCGACGTCTTGTATCTGCGCCCGTTTGGTTGTGTGGCGTACGCTCGAGTTCCAAGGGAAGATGGTGCCAGCAAGCTCGATATGTGGTCTGTCAAGGCAGTTTTAGTAGGGTTCTTTGGATGGGGAGATTACAAGCTACTTGATCAAAGCACAGGCAGAATGTTTCGATCACGTGATGTGATCTTTGAAGAAGGCCCAGCTCATCGTACACTCCCTGACGACCGTTCGGGGGCACCGATCGACCTATTTGACGTCGTTGACGTTTCCACCCCCGAACGTGAACTGTCCGACAACGTGAACCCCGCGACTGACCGGCACATCGCAGAAAATGGTGCCCAGGCACCCGCACCGACTGCTTGCGCCCCTGACCCGATCGAGCCTCGACGGTCGACACGATTAGCTGCAAAAAGGCACAACGTACCCCAGTCACGCGATGTGGACTCGCCCGACTACTCAGACGACCCTGAAAGCGAGGAGGAGACCCTGGCAGGCATGCCTGGTGCGCTGTTATCGCAAGTTCTGGACCCTGACGAGCTGTGGGTCCCTAAGTCCTACTCAGAGGCGATGAAGCGCCCCGATCTATGGCGTGCCCCCATGGATCAAGAAATGGAACGCATGCGTGAATGGAAGGTGTGGCACCTCATGGAGCGCCCTGCTGGAGCTTGGACAATGAAAAATCGGTGGGTCTTTGCATTGAAATACGACGCGGATGGGAAAGTGGTTGGGCGCAAGGCTCGCTTAGTTGCAAAGGGCTTCTCGCAAATACCAGGCGTTGACTACTTCGTCACATATGCATCCGTCGTAAAGTACGAGTCGCTCCGAATGAACCTCGCAGTGGGGACGATGGAAGACTTTGAGATATGGCAGATAGACTATACTAGTGCCTATCTCAATGCTCCGACTCAAGTCCCCATCCTCATGGAGCAACCGGAGGGTTACAAAGTCCGCCCAAGTGATGTGTACAGAGTCGACGTTACCGCAGGCGAGTGAGTCCGGGGGAGCGCGACGCATAACTGTGGAGACGATGGAAAAGATAGCAAGAAAATGTTAGTATCACTACTGGACAAGGCTATTTATGGCACGATGGATGGAGCTCACAATTGGTGGCGTACGCTCGACAAAGAGATGAAAAGACTAGGCTACAAACGATCAGAAGCGGACCAATCAGTACGGTCGAGGGAAAGGGGCGGTGAGAGGACCATCACGAGCACCTACACTGACGACACATCCGGCATGTCATTGTCGAAAGAGGAGGCAGAAAGGGCGCGGAGAGAACTAGGGGAGAGGTACGAAATCAAGGACTTGGGGGACATTAAGTTTGTCTTGGGAATCCGGATCACACGCGACAGGCAAAAGAAGCTCACCACCCTTGACCAGGAAGAATACCTCAAGCGGACCTTAGACAAGTACGGCATGACAGAGTGTACACCAAAATACACACCACTCCCGCCCAGAATCGTTCTCAGTCGGACCCAGGCCCCAGCAACAGAGGAGGAACATATATATATGAAGGACAAACCATATAGCAAAGTCCTAGGCTCCCTGATGTATGCTCAAGTTGGAACCCGTCCCGACATCGCGTTTGCAATTACATCTCTCAGCAGATTCATGTCAAATCCGGGGAAACCGCACTGGCTTGCCCTAATGCATGTGATGAGGTACATCAAAGGTACCCTAGCATACAAGATACGCTATGGAGGACCTGGGTATAGTGACTACGTTCCGCGAGGGTACTACGACTCCGATTTCGCAGCTGACGTCGACACGCGCAAATCAATATCTGGTGGAGTATATATCCAAGCAGGAGGACCCACCAGCTGGAGCGTGAAATTCCAACCAACAGTCTCCACATCTACGACTGAAGCGGAGTACATAGCCCTAGCGCGCGCCGGGGAACAGATCCAGTAGATGTACGCCGCCTCAGCGGAAATCGGAATGGGAGTACCACTACCAGCATCCCTGCAAGGCGATAACAATGGGTCGATCACGATAGCTGAAAATAAAAGAAACCACAACAGAGTAAAGCATATCGACGTGAAGCATCATTACATCCGACATGCCGTCGAGGAGGGAAAAATCCAGATCAGTTACGTTCCCAGCGACGATAACCTCGCAGACCTCTTCACCAAACCCCTTCCACGACCTCAACACTTCAAATTTTGTCTGGCGCTACGACTGTGCGAATGAGGCACACCGCGAGTCAGGGAGAGTATTGGAGGGAATTGCGGTACGCGCAGACCCACGTGACCCACGTGGCTAGTGTGCCGCAGAAGGAAACGGGGGAGTAAAAAAACTATACAGTTGCTTTTGATAACGGATTGGAACCGGACTCACATACCTCAGTCGTTTATCCACCGACTGAGGTATGTCAAAATATCCTATACGATACCTTGCGTCATTACTAATTGATTATATAGTATTATATTAAACAGGTACTTAAACTGGCAATAAAGTCGTTTATCCACCGACTGAGTATTATATTAAACAATGCCACCTACGAGTATTTGGAAAACGACCCAGCGATTTAGACCTGGAAGATGCCCTAAATCGCAGAATTGATCCTGACATCTTCTCCGCCCCGGTCTCCCATCTTCATTCCACAACACTCGCACAGGACACCCTCATGGCTTACCTACCCTCCCACTCCTCGCACTCCCTCCTCCTCAAAACCTGCCTCACCCCCTCCAGAACCCCCCTCAACACCCTCGTCAACAGTGGCGCCACAGACAACTTCATCAACGAGGCATGGTCTACCCTCACCCCAGAACCCGCTCAGCGACTCCCAGTTCCGGTGCGACTCTGCCTCTTCAACGGGAATGCCTCTATGGCGGAGGACATCACTCATTTTGTGCGTATGCCTGTTACTTTCGCCAACAGACAGACTCACACCCTCTGGATATTGATAACCAAACTCCACCCCTCTGCACCCCTAGTCTTAGGGCTTCCATGGCTCTGAGACACCAACCCCCGCATCGACTGGCAACATCTCACCCTTCGCCTGACCCAGGAACTGACGCCCAATGACCAGCAACTCCTCTTTGACATCCCCCACTCTCCGGGCCCGACCCCAAAGGACCCCCTGGACAGGCCCTCACTGCCCCCTGGACTCCAGTCCCGCTCGTCCCAATCCTTCATCATCAATGCCAGGTTGGACAGTGCCCCTGGACCGATATCAGCCCTCATTGACAGCAGGGCTACTGGAGTTTTCATCAGCGATGCCCTCAACCTTCTCCACAACTCTCTCGACCAACCCCTCCACCTGCAATGCCTTGACGGCATCTCCTCCTCCTCCAGCCCCATCCAGAGGTCTCACTTGGGATGCGTGATCCTGGACAACAACTATGAGTTCACCTCCAACTTCCTGGTCACGCGACTTCACGGATCGACCCCAATGGTGCTGGGACTACCCTGGCTGTGTGACATGAACCCCGACATCAATTGGAGGACGCTCACCATGACCTTCCCAGGACCCAAAGGCCACCCCTTGACCGCTGTGCACCTCCGGGCCCTAGGGAGCGACCCGATGCCCGACATCTCCAGAGCGGCAGCCATGCCCTCTACCCATACACCACCAACGCCCGTCCAAACCTGCAAGGCCCCCGATCAACCCCCAAACATTCCTCGGAACAGGTACAAGGGGCCGAACTACCTGGGCTGGTGCAAGAATACTGATGCCATCGCCAAGTGGCTTTTTGAGAATGTCATTTGCCAATGGGGAGCACTAAGGGAGATTGTCACAGATAATGGTGCGCCAATAATTAAAGCCTTGACTTACCTTGCCAAAAAGTACAACATTCACCATATTTGCGTCTCTGGCTACAACAAACACGCTAACGGTCTAGTGAAACAACCTCACTTTGATGTATGGCAAGCACTATTCAAAGCAGTCAATGGCGACAAATCACGTTAGAGCGAGGCAACTTATTCAGTATTTTGGTCAGAAAGAGTCACCATTCATAAGTGCATGGTTTGTTCTCCTTATTATGCAGCTACTGGCACACACCCCCTGCTCCCTGCTGACATCGTCAAAGCAACTTATCTCCAGCTGGCATCCAACAGTATTTTGGCAACTACTGATCTTATCGCCAGATGTGCTATTGACCTCCAGCATCGACAAGAAGACTTGGAGTGACTTCATGATACTGTCTTTGCTGCCTGTCGTCTAGCCGCACTTAGGTTTGAAACTGATCATAGCGCTACTATCAAGGACTACGACTTCTCAAGGGGCGTGCTAGTACTTATGCGCAACTCAAAGATAGAGACATCCTATAACAAGAAGATGTGCCCATGTTATCTAGGGCTATTAGTAGTTATCTCCTATAACTGTGGAGGTGCTTACGTCCTTTGTGAATTAGATGGATCAGTGCTCCACAGGCCTGTTGCTGCTTTCCGCTTATTATCATACCTTGCCAGGGAATGCCTGAACTTGCCGCTTGAGGCACTAGATATCAATACTGCCAAGCTTTGAGAGCTAGAAGAAACAGAGCTTTTAGACAATGATGACTTGCCGACTATAACAGAAGAAGAAGAAAACAACTAAAAACATTATAAAAACTTGATAAGATCATCCTTTTCTTTACTTACTTTCACTTCACTTTCCTTGCCATACCAGTTACAGTACTATATTTCACAGACATTCTTTTCTTATATACTGAAGATGTAGCCCTAGCGTGTTGCCAACGCTTAGTGCCTTGCGCAACCTTTGCCAAGGGTTTTTTGCTATGATAATTTACTGAGTGTTTCTCTTTCTTTAATTTTTGGCTAAGTCCCTTATCTGCTACTGCCCTTACTGGGTCCCACTGGAATTTCTGATGGCACTTGCTAATCTTCCCATTGCCCCCTTCAGAACAAGCGGCAAAAAAATATATTCGAAGCAGGTGGCAAGTGTACGAAATATAACAGGATGGCTAAGCTACCCTATAGTCCATCTATTTGCTCTCATCCCCCGGTGGGAGGCTGTCATCTGAGGGCAGCAGGGAGTCATCTCAGAGTGGTAAGAAGTCTCCAGGCTGACTGTTGTTCGAGGTCTGCCAGTTCAGCGCATCCTGGCAGTCGGCTTGGTAGTCTTGTAGGACAGCAAGACTATGAGCCAAGTTGTCATAGCGGAGTCGGAATGCCATTAATTGGGCACATACTCACTCTTGTTCCCAACTAAGGACCTCCTCTATCCTTATTGCTTGCCCAGCAAACCGTTCCAACATCTTGCAAGGATGCAATGTGACCACAAGATACACCAAGTCCTGCCCCAGCTACCAGAAAGCACTCCCGTCAATGCAAGGCACAGGCTGGGGCGTCCAAGCAGAATCGATCCTGGTGATAATCAGTTGCCAGGGCTCCAACCTGGTGACGTCCTCTGCATCAGATACCTCCCACAGTCAGGGGGCAGTGTGCCCATAGGACAGCAACCACTGCCAGTTTGGATCCTCCCTCAGCGTCTTCTCTGGCTCCTCTGACCTTGCCAGGGCCTTTGCTACCGCCTCTTCTACGTTGCTGACCTCTTCACCCTTGTCCCTGGCAGCTTCTTCCTGCACCTCTGGATCTGCATCTCCTGCGGCATCTTCATCACCTCCATTGACCACTGCTACGGCCAGCTGCTCCCCCTCATCCACCTCCATTGCCAACAGTCCTGGTACCATGACCTCCTTGCATCAGGCACTCCACCACATTCCCAACTCTTAGTGCCATCCAGAGTACAGGCACATTTGAGAGTGCCGCAGCGGTAACATGGTTGGCTGCTAGTAGGATACCAGCAGCCCTCTGGGTTGTTATCTGCCCAACACTTGTTGCACTAGAAACAAGTTAGCAAGGGCACAAAGGCAGGTTGAAGTACTTACTGTGCCTTGGGAGTCTTTGAATTTCTGACGGGTCACTAAGCCTACCATTTTCTTGTTCTTCATTTCCGATAAAGCCACCCCAGCTTCCATTCCCTCATCCAAAACCGCCTCATCCCGTCGTGCCACCAGCAAGCCCTTCAGCTCTGCATCGCTAAAAGTGGTTTGTGTTGGCACCTGAAAAATAGTCGCTTAGCAAAGAATGAATGAACCTTGGCAAAAACAACTTACCGCATAATGGGGGGTGGCAGCCTTGCAAGACTTAGAAACAGATGAGCGGCGAGCGCCAGCGGTAAGGACATCCAAACTTATCTTCTTTTTCAAAGTCTTGCTAGGCTTGGCTGGAGAGCCCGATTTGCTTGCCGGTAGCGCTGGGCTCTGTGCACTATCAGCGCGGAAATCCTTCCCCTCTGACACCTGCCTCCCAGCAACTGGCAACTTGTAGTGTAGTCTGCTATGTGGCGTTGGCCACATAGCTTTACTTACTGTATAATAGTACATATTATAT
>QGOA01001276.1:0-34431 GCA_003313075.1 Termitomyces sp. MG16
CAAATTTCAAACAGGGAATTGATGAGTAATCCCATACCTGCAGCTCCCACTGATGGTGGGCGGAATGCCCACGATGTATGGGGAGATCCAGCAGACATTCAGGACATGTCAGCACCCAATGGGGGTCAGTCAAGACCCAAAGCTCAAGACCGAGGTTGGAGCACCGACCTGTCCAGGAATGAAAGTGAGGCCCGGAGAGCTGAGAGCTCACAACATGATGGCCAGCCATGGCCACAGGACAGGATGCCAGGGGGACTAACTCCCCCAGTTACACAGCTGCCAGGAGGACTGCGACAGTCTAGCCGGTTAGCCTCCAAAGGGCTCTCTGATGAAGGTCAGCAGTTGACAAGCGCCCAGGGCACCTCAGTAGACATCAAGTCGTTGGCATGAACTGGGGGACCTATTCCTCTGAGCTGGAGTAGCGGGGCCAGGCGAACCGCAGTGGGCTCAATGCCCACCAGGATAGCGGAAGCCCACATAGAGGAGGTACCAGAGGAGGCTGCAAACCCTGAGGTAGCCCATGCGGAAAATCATTTTCCATGCACACCAGCCATAGAGGAAGCCCTGGAGGGTGCAGAGCTCCCGAAGGAGGTGGTTGAGTCGTCCAGCAATGATGACGCTGGAGCAGAGGAGCAGTGGTTGAAAACCGCGTATACTGTGCGCTTGCAGGTGTTCCGGGATTTACACCCAGAGGTGATGAAATACACCACCCAAGCACAAATTGAGCGCTATGCTTAAGCACATATAGTAGCACTTAGGTGACAAGGGCACGAAGTGCCCAATGTATTCAGTACTAAATATACTGATTTGATGGTGAGAGTGCTCACAATGGAACTGCAGATGTATTTGCAGTAGAAGGCCGCAAGGCAATCCGGGGTGTCAACTCCCTGGAGCCACACATCTGAGGAATGCTCAGCACGTCGTAATCAAGACGTTGGAGTTGAGCTAGTAGAAACACTAGCACGGGTGCAGGAAGTGCCCAAGGTAAAGCCGGTGAGTACCTTTTATACTCCAGCAGAACAAGGGTGGCATGAAGAACCCCCACATTTGCATAACCAAGACCCTAGGACAGAAATGTCAGGCCCGGATGGACACGCTAGTACCACATTCAAGGTGGAGAGTGAGGCATCTGTGATGCTGTGTGTGCTAATGGTGGAAACGTTGAGTGACAGAGTCATGTATCAGCGTATGCGCAATAGCGACCTCAGAACTAAGGGACAGTCCCTTATTGACAATCAGGGCATTGTATTTGAGGGCACAAAGCCCATTGATGAGATGCATCGTCAATTCATCATGCAGGGCTAGGAGAATCAAGCTTCTCCAGAACCCAGGCGGCGCAATGATCATGATCAAGGAGACTTCCTCGATTGAGATGGTGCCACCAGACGTGATGCCTCTGTTAGCGGCCAAGATGATTGCCTTAGGCTGACTCTCCGAGATGAGGGCAATTATGCCCACAGTCGAGGGGGCTCAGAACGTCCGCTGCAGGGTGGACAAGGGAAGTCACTTCCCCAAGCCGCAGATTTCATGACTAGATCTCCAGGCCAGTGGGAGGCCATTCAGATGCATTGTGAAGCCATGCACAATTACCTGCATTGAGTAGTCAATGATGCCCTGGGGGTAACCTTGCAGTTACCTGATGGGATGAAGCTGCGTAAAGTGGACAGTAGGCACATTTGCGCCTACACAGGCGTGTCCAAGTTCAGTGACTTCGAGGACTGGGCGATGGATGTATGCACCCACCTTGCAATGTGCTTATATGGCGGTGACCATATGGAATGAGAACAAATCTTCATTCTACCCAAATTCTTGGCCAGAGAGGCCATGGGGTGGTTTTGACGTGCAGTATTGCACATCAACCGGGTCCAGTATGAGTAGACGTTCAAAGGAGTCCTCACAGGACTGTACAATCGATTCGTGCACCCCTCAATGCTACAGGATGCAAGGCGGGACTTCCAGTCTGCCAGGTACACTGAGAAGTTGGGAGTACAAGGGTTCTATGATACCCTTAACGACCATGCTCAGAATATGGCAGTATACCCAGACGGGTATACAATGCTCGAAACATTCTCAGATGGTATTTCAGCGGACATGCGCCGCTATCTGATATGTGAGGACGGACTGTTCCCAGAGGTCAACGATATGGAAGAGTTTGTGGCATATGCTATTAGGTATGAGCAGTCTCTTAAGACTGCTAACCACTATGAGCATCGTAGTGGCCACAAAGGGGGAAGCAGGCGATTGCCACCTGCTGGGGCACCCTCATGGGGTCAGCATGTGGGGACCTTCTTGGCCAAGAAGGCCGACATGGATCGTGACCACAACACGCAGTTTGTGGTATGCAGAACTCCTGTGGCAAATCGAGGGCGACCCCGCCCACAACCGGAGCAGACACCAGATGGAGAATGTCCTAAACCAAGGCCAGATTTCAAGCCAGCCAACCCACCTGGTCAGACAGGGACCTGTTTTTCATGCAGCCAGCCAGGCCACTATGCTACCAACTGCCCCGCAAAGATGGGAGCCCCAAGAAAGGGGTATATACCCCATGCCCACCTTTGAGCTGCACATACTGCAGCTGCAAGTGGGAGTGATGGAGATGTCTCGACTGAATCTGAGGCTGAGCACCCCACAAACAACCAAGAGCCCCCAGAGGAGGCTTTGGGCGCCAAGCCCGAGAGTGTGGTCATGGAGGGGGAGGAGTATGTCACAGTTGACATATATGATGATATCTACAACAACGAGTACTACAGTCACAACAGCGACTTGGAATGCCTAGCGGCAATGACAAATTGGCCATCCTTGAACAATCATGACAAGAATAACATGGTTCAGATGAAGAAGGTGACTCTTTGGTGAGCAGAGGGCACTTTGCAGTGCCCTACATTGAAGTGGACAGATAAGGAGTGCCTGGTCTTGTATGTGGAGGTGAATGGCCACAAAGCTTGGACGTTATGGGACTCTGGGAGTACTACTTCTGGTATAACGCCCCAGTTCGCTCATGTGTACGGAATCTCTGTACAGGAGTTAGATATGCCATTGGCATTGCAGTTGGGCACAGTAGGGAGCTGCGCTATGGTGCAGTATGGGATGAATGTAACTGTCCAGACACCAGGCTCACATAGCTGGAAATACATGGATGTAGCGAACTTTGATCGCTATGATATGATACTGGAAACACCATTCATGCGGTGTAACAAAGTCATGCTAGACTTTGAGCACTGTCAGGTGCTAGTAAATGGGAAAGTAATCCCAGCCAAACGGGCTACTGCAGACGACACTGATAATCGCCTGTGATGTCACTGCACTATGGAGAAGTGCAAGGACTCTACATGACTCGGCCAGCGCAAAGTGCCGGCAGTGGAGGATGTGGATGAGGAAGTACAGGCTATGCCTGGGCTGGGCTCAGACCACAATGTGGTAATGATGAGCAAGGAGGAATATCAAGCCTCCAAGATGAGAGATGAGCAAATACTTGCTCGTGATGTTTGAGGTGCAAAGCCTCCAGATAGATGGAAGCAAAAGCCAAAGAAGCCTGAGGAATCAGTGGATGTATGTCCGCCTACGTCCTCCTGAGTCAAGTTAGATGACTTGAGAGACAGCAATCAAGAGGTGAAAGCCTCATACTGTGAGGACACACGGTCCTTATGGGAGCAACCAGCTTCCCTTCCTGACTACGACTGGGCATACAATCCGCAAATGCTGCAGGAATGGAACAAACTGGTGGCAGCCACATGTGCGTGAAACGTGCACCAGCGATGGACAACCGTCACAACAGCATATTGCCAGCCAGCTTTGGACAAAGTGTCTGTAGCATATTCACTCATATGTGAAGGGACAAGCCTTGTGGCTCGTAAGGCAGCGGTAGTGGATCCACCGCTGAGACTGTATATACCCAATGACAGTGTTAATTGGGTGCTTGCAATGCGCAAGCAATATGCACCGCAGCCTTGGCCACCATCAGAAATGGTGGATGTACTTCCCCTGGTGCATCTGAAGGGGAAACAGAAGGCGACAAGCCTTTGTGAGGAAGAGATACCTTGGTTGCGTCAGCAATGGCAAGAAAAATTCACTGATATGGTCAATGAGACCAAGGAGGAGCTCCCGCCCTGGTGGGAAGTGAACCATGAGATTAATCTCATAGACGAGAGCAAGCAATACAAGTACCACTTGCCACGCTGCCCACACACACTTCAGGAGCAATTACGTGATAAAACTAATCGCTACCTGAATGCTCAGTGGTGGTCACCATGCACCACTGCTCAAGCTGCACCATTACTGTGCATCCCAAAGAAGGATGGAACCCTTCAAACAGCTCTTGATGCGTGTCAGCGCAATGACAATACCATAAAGGATGTAACACCTTTACCAGATCAGGAGGTGATCCGGGATGATGTGGCTCAGGCAAAATATTGCTCAAAGATCAACCTTACTGACGCCTATGAGCAGGTGCGCATCTGCACCAAAGACGTACCCAAGACTGTGTTTGCGTCGATCATGGGCACATTCACAAGCAACATAATGCAGATTGGGGACTGTAATGCCCCTGCACCCTTTCAGAGGCTCATGACCTCTATTTTTTGAGACGTGATAGGACGTTTTATGCACGTCTACTTAGATGATATATTCATCTATTCAGATTCCATGGAGGAGCATGAGCAGCACCTCAGAGTTGTGTTTGAATGACTGCGCAAGTACAAGCTGTACTTGAAGTGGAAGAAGTGTGAGCTTTACACTCAAAGTATAGACTGCCTAGTTGAGAGTGATGTAGTCAGAGAGGCTCATGAGCCTCATGAGTATGTGCAGGCAGACTGCTGCATAGACCCAGATAGGGAGAATTTACCCCTCTACCAGTACCAGGAGATCAGGGAGCATGTCCTGGATGTAATGCATGATGATGAACAGAGGCGAAGTACTCGCCTCAGGGAGCAGCGTAAAGAGCAGGATGTAGCCACCCAACTGCTCAAGGAGCATGAAGTCATGGCTCCAGAAGCAGCTGGGGAACATGAGCACCCCAATAGACCCATCACTCTAGCTGAGATGCTTGAAGGTGAATTGCCTTCGTCCCAGCCTCCTAGCCTGGGCAACAACAACTTCCACATAGAAGTGGTGCGGGCATATGGTCATGATTCTCTCTTCACCGAGATAATCACCAATCCTGACGACCACCCTCAGTTCAGGCAGGGGCCTGGTGGACTGATCACAACGGAAAACTGTCAAGGAGTGGCAGTGGTTTGCCTTCTCTGTAATGTGAACTATTGTTATGCAAGTACTGGACCAGGCCCATGCACTGGTGGGACACTTCAGTGCTGCACAAACATTGGGATACATCTGTAGATGATACTGGTGGCCACGTATGGCCCAAGAGGTTAACAAGTTCTGCGCATCATGCGCAGTGTGTCAGAGGGCAAAGTTGCCCCCAGGAGCCCCTGCTAGGAAGTTACACCAGCTACCCATGCCAGTGAAACTTTGGGACTCCATTGGAATAGACTTTGTAGGTCCCTTTCCTGAGTCTAGAGGGTTTGATTACCTCTGGGTGGTGATATGCCACATGACGAGCATGGTGCACCTTATACTGGTGCGAACTACGCTGACAGCTAAGGAGCTGTTGTAGATCTACCTCAGGGAGATCGTTAGGCTGCATGGGCTGCCTAGTACTATCGTGAGCAACCGTGACTTGAAGTTCATGTCTCAATAGTGGAGGGAACTCCACAAGCTGTTAGGAGCTAGACTCCTTATGTTGACGTTGTTCCATCCTCAAACAGATGGGCAGACTGAGCGGGCCAACCGCAGTATAGGTCAGATCTTGAGGGCAGTTGTTTGCCCTGATCAACAAGACTGGGTGGACTGGTGTCCACTCACTGAGTTCGCAATTAACACAAGTATCTCGGAGATGACAGGGTATGCATCCTTTGAGCTCAATGGAGGGTACTTGCCCTCCATGCTACACGAGATTCGTGCAGATGTGGTGGCTTACCAAGTAGTTGTCAAGTTTGCCAGGCAGGCCCTGGAGAATATTGCAGTGGCGCATGATGCCATCATTGAGACATGAGTCTTTCAGGTGAAAAACACCAATCACCGTAGGCAAACGGACCCGCCAATATCAGTACGAGCATTGGTCTATTTGTCAACGCATAACCTGAAGCTTTCAAAGGGACGGGCTAGCAAACTCTGCCCAAAATGGGTAGGCCCGTACTGTGTGCTAGACGTGGAGCCAAGTACTTCCAACTAGGTGTTGGAGCTGCCTCAGACATTGCAGGAACAATGCATTGTTCCAAAGTTTCATGTGTCGCTGTTGTGACCATATAGCACGTCCGACAACATGCTATTCCCTAACAGGGCGACCCCAGGTCCCTATGACTTTGGAGCACGAGACAATGACAAGTGGTTTGTCGAGTGCATCATAGAGCACCGGTGGACTGAGCAAAATACGCTCGAGTTTGAGGTATGGTGGTCCCTCAGGGACACAACATGGGAGCCATACTCCCATTGCTCCAAGTTAGCGGCACTTGACCATTATCTGGAGTTAAAGGGTGTTAAGTGCCCACATCAGTTAGGTAAGCATGCTGGCGCTTAATTTGATTGGCAGTGCCAATCGCGGCTTGGCTGAGTTGGTCAGCAACTGTGGCTGAGACACATCTAAAAATTTGAAATTTCTTTTTTCCCTTTCTTCCCTCAACCATGGACAACATGTCCGTGGACCAGAATGAGCAGCAGCAGCAGCAGCATCAGTTTGAGTTTGCACTGTCGGTCTTACCGTTGGCTGAAGGGGGAGGGCAGATGGCTCCCCCACTGATCCAAAATGCACCCCAGTGGGGACAACTGCAACAGGCTGTGGGCTTCCCACAGCAACAGCCGGTGATCAGTAGCTATCTGCCACAACAACTCATGCAGGGCAACTTTATGCCTCAGAACGCAGCTGTGGGCAGTTTTTTGCCTCATCAGATGGCACCAGGCGCTTATGCGCCACATCAAGCCAAGGGCCAAGCCCAACAGGCCCAGTACAGGGGGCTATATAGCCCCCAAGCAACGTCAGGATGGAGGCAGCTTGCCCCTGTACTGACAACAGGGCCAATGGGGGCACATCCTTTGCCCCAGTTTATGGCCCCGGCACACTACCCTGGTGTGCCAGCATTGATGCCGTACTCCCCAGCTTGGATGGGAGCTTGGGGCGTGATGCCCTGGTACGGTCCCTCGTATGAGACACCCACTGAGGGAGGAAAACAACCTCCCAGTTGGCCACAGTACTGGCTGACAGTCCAGAAGGATGCAGATCATCCCTGAAGTTGGCAACAACGGCCGTTGAGAGCACAGAAACTCTCAATACAGAACAAAGTGGCAAGTCTCTGGCCAATGTGCCGACAGAGAGCCTGGCCAGGCTCTCCCTGCTACAGTGGCTGGAGATGCCGCACCAATCCGAGCCTAGCTCGGAAGAAGAGTCATGTCCTTGACGTGACAAAGAAAAAGCATGGGCTGTCGAGCCCAGTCTCAACCAGGACTTAGTCCTGGCTACCCTCCTCCAACGCTTGGGGGACAATGGGTACGACGTACCTGCAGAGTCGTCATTCCTCTGCGATGCAGAAGCTGTTGTCCTCATCAGCCAGATGATGGACAACATGGATCACATGCGCACTCAGCACAAAACTGATCTCCTTGCCCTATTGGCTGCTCGTAAGTGGCAGACTATACCCCCAAGTCAGGACACCGACTCCAGCAAAAGGGCATGTCAGCAAGGAGTGGAGGACACGCCCTCCCGCTCAACTCAGTTGAGCGTTGCCGTTCCTGGCCAGGAGGCCGGTCTAGGGCGGGACATTCTTCCCTATGAAGATGCTCCTGCCCCAGCCGCTCCCCGGCTGATCCAGCGCCTTGCTAGTGGCACATCTGAGACCGCATTGTCATGACCATTATCTGTGGTATCCACCATGCACTCTGGGGAGCAGAGTTCCTGGGGCACCAGTACGTGTCCCATTGAGGCAAAGGCCTCGCAACCCTGCAAGGATCGTCAGGGTAAGAACACATACGTTAACGTGCACTTCCCCAAGAATGCCCCGAAAGGGGTCCCAGGGGCTAACATCCCCTTCTTGCCTGCTGTGTTGGTAGAGGGCCCTCCTGCCCAATACCCTCGATGTGTGTGGGCAATGGACCCACGTTTGAAGATGACTGGTCAGGAGAGGCTACCATCCCCGCCCTCCAATGATGATTGATATGAGGAGCCTGAAGAGGCTCAAATGGAGTCCCCTGTGCTGCACTAGACGGCTGCACAACATATGGTGTGCAAGCACCGCAACAGTAATCAACGAGCCAAGATGGACCGTCAGGCACAAAATAGTGCCAAGCGAGGAGCTGCCCTCCTCGAGGATGAGACCGGGCACATCTCTGATGCGCTCAGCATTGTGATCTATCATGATCACACTGTTGAGCGCCAGAACTCGTTCTTTGGCGCAGGGTTGTCTCCCCAATTTTACTGATCACCAGTGACCAACATGATCTTCATTGGGCAAGAAGCCCACGCAGCCAGGGCCTTCAAGGCCGACAAAGAGGGCAATGCAGCACATATGCCCCACAATAGTAAGGTGTACCAAGTTGCACCTTGCGGGTTTCCCCGCAGTCCTCAAGAGCTTCGCAGGCTCCATTCACTGGTGAACAACCAGTTTATGCCAATTCATCAGCGTCAGTTGGGCTAACTCCTGCTCAATGAATTCAAATGGGTGACTATGAATTGTCACTCCACAGCCCAAGACAAAACAATGTCTCAACTACTCGACAAGATGCCATACAAGACTATTGCAGTACCCTTTGCGAGTTTGGAGGAGCGGGAGAAAGTCCTGTGAATGATTGCCCCTTCGTGGATCTACTACTGCAAGGAAAGTGGGAAACTGGCCTTCGTCGGCCTAACTTCCCCTGATCCAAAGCAGCCTTTTGCTTTGGACTACCTGGGCTCTTATGCCCTCCTCTATGGGCATCCTGGGATGCCCAATGTGTGGACCAGTCTGGCCATAGACCATGCCATGCGTATTCACTAGTGCAGCCTCTTTGGGTTTGCGCTCATACACGCTATCAGCACGAGCCGCCCCTCCAAGTCCATGGTGCACAAACACCTGGCTTATGTCCTTGCATGGCCAGGCCTCTATAAAGAGGCCATTGCCAAATATGAGGCAGCTACAGGGCAAGCCTTTGTGCTCCTCTCCACCGAGGACCCAAACTTTGAGGCTCAGGCAGTAGACATCCTGGAAGCTTCAGCTTCCATCTTTACCACTTTGGACGCTTTACACGTCCTGCTTCACAATCAAATCCCGGTCAGCTGGGCTGACCATGCATATACCTATGGGGTCACCTACTTGGCCCACATTTTCTTCAGTGACAGCCGGCTATACAACGAGGTGGCTGCCATCAACGACGAGAGGCTACAACGCCTTGATCACTACAAGACACCTCAGTCCCTTGCTTAGTGGGATGGGTGGCGTGAAGCCACCATTGGCAACTGCCAACAGCTGATGCTCCAGCAGCAGGAGAGTCGTTGTGCATTTGATGATGCATTCACCAAGGGAATGTATCTCCTCATTGGGCAAGACATAGACGCCCGAGAGATCTGGACGTGCCAGTACCCATCCAACACTGGGGATCTTCCTGATCCCCACCCTCTTACTCCGGGGCCAACTTTCAACCCCACAATTACACTGTCCCTGCTATGGGACTATGACGACTCCCTGCCTCTTGCAGGGCCATTGGGCACCTCTCATGAGCCTGCATCTAAGGATGACCTCCTCAATTACAATATGGACGACACAACTGCCGATCCATTCCAGGAACCTGGGGACTCTCCAATTGCCTCCATTCCTGACTTACCGATGGCCTGACCATCGGAGTGTTTCAAGACTGTACTTTGGTCTAATTGGGGGGTGTGTAGCGTAGTCCGCTATGTGGCATTGGCCACATAGCGTTTACTTACTTTACTTACATTATACTTAGCATATTATATTATATTTATTATGATATAATATTATTTAGATAATTATCAATACTTACATACCTGCTGCTTAATAAGCAGCTTACTTTTGTTACACTACATAGTCAATAAACCGGACTGGTCTGATTCTGTGCTGTGTGATTCTAAGCTCACAAACGCCGTAACTTTGTTACAGAGGTATATCCTCGTTCTTTTTTGTTTCTGCTTCCTTCATTCTTATTTCCTTCTCAGGCATGTTGTTGAGCTCAAGATAAAGATGTCGAGATGCTCAGTATGCCCATCCCTTGCCCTGTCAAGTGCCGTGCTAATGTGAGTCAGCCCACAAGCTTGATCTCATTGCTAGCCGTCTTGACACGTTGACCTTGTCAATTGCCCCTCAGACTGACCCCGATGGCAAGCCTAAAACAAAGAAACTCAAAGTTACGCCTTCTCTGAGTGCATTCTCTTTTGTTTACTTCTAAGTTTTTGCTTATCTGACTTCCTGGAACCCTAGCTAATCACGTTCCAGGCAGCGATGCTGTGCTAGCCCTGCTTGCTGTAGTCAACCAAGCTCTTGAACTAGTGCAGTTGGCTGATGACAGCGAGGCTGTCCCCTGGTTGGACCTTCAAAAGCATTGTAACGCTGTTGACTTAGCTGCTCAACACCAGTTGTACCAGCTCGACGTCGCGTTATAGACTTTCAAGATGATTTTGGACCGCCAGACTCATCTCAAACAGGCTCTGGGCCCCTCTGATGTTGATCAAGCTGGTTCTCTCTTTTGTGCCCTTCAAGTCCCTCTCATGGTGAGTCTTTTGGTGTTTTATATTTGCTCATACTTACCCTCCTGCTTCTGCAGTCGGGTAATGAGGATTCAGACATCAAACTCCAAGACTCTACTCAGGATGGCCCCAAGGATGCCGTGGCATTATAAACGCCCCCCTCATTGCAAACCTGCTTGGCCTAGTCCTATATAATCCCCCCCTCTCCTTAACTTTTGTAGTACCCAATATATTCCCTTGCTCCAAAATGGCTGAATTTCTAAGTTTATTTTTCTTATATAAAAAAAACCACCCTTTTAAAATCTGCCAATTTTTGTAGTTTTCTTTTCCCCCTAGGGTTCAAATGGTCAATGCTGGTGTAGCGTAGTCCAAAGTTTGTTTCCTCAGATTTGAACATAAACATGGACTTAAAAGTCAATGTTTTTGGTGCATTTTTAGAGTTTGAACTTGAGCGTTGGCATGCTGCATCCTTGTGCCTTGTGTAACTAAGTTGTGAGACTCAGTCCATATTCAGGCACCAGTGCCTTGCACTTCTAGGTAATCATAACTTTGTCCTTTACTCAGTTTTTGAATGTGAGCATTGACTTATTAAGTCAATCGCTAGATTCATTCTGAGTTTTTGCAGGTTTAGGTTACCAATTAAATAGTGCTCTCCTGCAGATTTGAACTCGTGTGTTGCCATGTTTGTTCACTCTTTGTTAAGTCCTTAACCTTGGTTTAGGCCTGAATGCCGGCACTTCATGCCTACATTCCGTCATGCCCTCCGTTACTTATAGACTTCATCTGAGGAGTATCATCTATACTTGAGTGTCCTTCCTACTTATTAGCACCTTCCACAGCCTAGAAATAGATATGACTTCAGTATTTCTTTTGAAATATACTCTGTAATCTATCTTTCTGCTCTAGTCTGTTTGTGGTAGTCCTAACTCCTGGTCAGTGGGCTCATGGAGCCTTACTGTGCCAAATGAGATGTCCTTGGTGACTGATTCTGTAGGTTTTCATAGTTCTTCCCTTAGCTCTTTTAGCTTAGCAGGTGTAATATCCACCCACTTTTCTATGCCTTAAGGCAAGATTAGCTTTTTGCAAGCCTTGTAAGGTACAACTCAAAAAGCCGCTACTCGTGCTTGCCAAACTGACCCATCTAGTTCTGCTACAATGTAATTGCCTCCCTGAGTCTTGGCAACTACTACCATAGGCCCATGAAATTGTGGCAACATCTTAGCACTGAAGAAACTTTCTGTAGTCATGCTTTTGACTAGTACCAAATCCAATGGTTTAAAATTGAAGTCCTTGATTGAGCTTTTATGCTCCTCTGCAAACTTCAATGCTCATTGGAGCTTAGCCTTCCCAACTCTCTCTCTCATCTCTTCCACATGGTGCTTGGCTACAGCTCTAGCATGATATCCAATCAACTCCCCAGTAGTCAGAGGTCCTTCTGGCCAGCCAAGTGGCCTCTGCTAGATCTAAGGGTAGAGTAGGATAAGCACCAATAACCATAAAGTATGGTGAGCATTGAAATCTCTGCCTAATGGTTATGCGGTCACTCCACATTATATGGTAGAAGAACCAGAACCATTTGGTTTGATCCTCACAGGCTTTGAACAAAGCTTGCCTGACATCCCAATGAGGTCTTTCAATTCTACCATTAGCTGGTGAGTTGTAGGGAGAGATAGTAATACCTCTAATCCCATACTTCCTTTCCAACCAGGCAGTAACCTGCTTGAACTGTCCAGCATTGTCTGTGATGATTTCTGCAATGCAGCCCCAGTGGCAAATCACATCCTCAAACAACCATTGACCAATGGTCTTATGGTTCTCCTTCCTCAGGGGTCTTCCTTCCATCCAAGAAGACAAGGCACACCTGCCATGTACTATGTACTTACAGCCATTGGAGGCTGGTGTCATGTGCACGGTATCAATGTGAATTGTTTGAAAGATGGAGGGAGTATAAGTTACAGTTGGTTCCCTGTTGACTACTGTTTTTTGTCTAATTTGACAATTGTGACAAGTCCCAACATACCACTGCACATCTCCTTCAATGCCAGGCCACCAGAAGCGCTCCTGTATAGGCATTCTGGTGGCATAGGCTCCTCTATGTCCTAAGGCATCATGGGCTGATTTAAGCATGAACATTTGTCTATCAATTTGGACTACTAGTTTATATTTCTCCTCATGACAGCGCTTATACAATCTCCCCTTCTTGTCAAAGAAGAATTGCCTAGCAAACTTCTTAAACTTCTCTAGATCCCAGCCTTGTAGACTCTTGGGTTCTGTACCTGGGTCTTGCAACCAACTCTCAACAGTGTGTAGCAGATTATCCCAGTCTTCACCCTTGCTACCTTTCCTGTGTTCCAGGTAAGTTTGGGTGTCCTCTACCCTTGCTTCTTGGTCTTCCACTGGTAAAAGAGGCATGGTCATAGCTAGTACTGCTACTGGATTCATGCTTGTTCCTGGTGTTTGACTCAAGATGCCATCCCTAAGCTCCTGCTCCTGGGACCTGGCTTTACTAAGTTCTTGCTCAAAGTCTGATACTTCAGTAGCTACCATGTTTAGATAGCCCCCTCTAGTATCAATTTGGTCTGCAAACTCTTCAAGTTTCAAAGGTTCCCAGTCCTCCCAACCAGGTACATTATTGAGCTTGTCTGGATACTCATAGTTCATAGACTTAGGTTCATCCATTAACTCAGGATCAACTGGTGGGTCCTGCAACCACATTAGATCTGCCTACCATCCATGCCCCAGGTATGGGACCCTCTTTACTGCTACCTGATTTTGACCCAAATAGGGTCAGCTATCTTTTGCTGGCAGATATCCAGCAGGTTTTGGTTTAGGCCACTAGCCTACCAGAATTGTCTTGCAGATGACAAATCATGGGTTGCAATTTTTCTCCATTTGCAACCATTTGGCAAGGAAGGTTCCCACCTTCACTGCTTGATGGTTCACTAGTCCTTGGCATGAACTACGCTGTTCATAATGATTCACAGTTTATGTTGACTGCTCATATCTAATGGCCTATGCCAAGAACTTGGTCACTGTATTGACCTCTGAAGACAAATTGTCATTGCATATCAACACACTCCTCATATCTGCTGGTATTCCATCCAGGAATGTCTCTCTAATTGTATATTTATCTGGATAGACAGCTATATTCTGCGCATGACTCACTAGGTCATCATAGAATGTCTGGACACCAGTCTTAGCATTGTACACTGCCTTCCTGAAGGCATCACAAGCTTCCTGCATAGTTGCAGCATTGACAAAACAATTATACAGTCCTATCAGGACCTCTTTAAATGTCCAATGCAATTTATTGCAATTGATGTGAAGGACATGGCAGCAGAAGCAATTCTGAGCCTCTCCTTCCATAAATTCATGTAACACAAATATTCTCTCCTGGTTCATGTCATTGCCACCATAGCAGCATGCTGCCAAGTGGTAGCATACATCCATGGCTCAGTCCTCCAACTGAGAAAACCTATGCCCTCCTGCATATGCATGTATGTGCTTACCATCAGATTTGCAGAGACTTGCCACTGCAGGGAATTTAAACCTGGCTCCAAGGGAGTCATCCACCAGACAAGTGAGGTGGTCATGCATATGATCCATATGGATCTGTACTGCCTCATTCATCTCAGGCATGTTTTCATGCAGATCACGAGGAGTGGGCATTGATAATGCCTGAGGGCTGTGAACCAGGTGTTCATTGGTCATTCTTTCTGGCCATGGTGTAGGCTGTTGCCTCACCTCTTGATCTGCTGGTGGTCCACCAGCCAGCCTGCCACCATTACAACAATTATTATTGTCTCAATTGTTCTGTCTATGATCACAACCTCCACCATTGTTGCTGCAACAATTCTGCTCTCTCCCATTGTAGTAACCACTACTACTGTCACTACCCTCCAGATCTCTGTCCAGTTCAGAAGTTCAAGCAGTGAACTGTCACCGCATATTATTGACAGGCATCACACCTTTACACCCTTCAAAGACTCTCTCTTGGTCATCAATTAATGACTCACCATGATCATGTTCTGTCGAATCTGCATGAGGTACATTATAGCTTCTAGCAGCCAGTAACTGTAAATGCTTTACTATGTAAAGCTGCAGATGCCTTTGCATTGATTCCTTGGCAACCGATGGGTATTGGTCCAGCACCAATTGTAACTGGATAGACAAGGTTGAATGTGACCTCTTACTCTCCTCATTGTCTGAGGAGTCCAGTTTGGACTCTAAATCCAGAGCTTTCCTGAGGCCTTCATGCCTCACCTGCGGCTGTTTGCTGACCTCTCCAAAAAGGTGCCTTCCCCAGCCATACAACATCATCATCCTCCCTGCTGCCACACATGTGTCATTGACAATGACTGTCCTGGTTTGGCAGCAGTGTCTGCCACATACTCCAAATGCTGCTCAGTTGGAGCAGTCTAGAACAGCGTGGTGTGCATGAAAGTGCTGCCTTGCACCAGCTCTGAATACTGCATAAGGTCTGGTTGGCCTTTCCAGGTACATCAGTGAAAGCATCTGGCTTACTGGTAGCAATGCTCCTGAGACTGCGGATCTCTCCCCTGGTTTACCACCAGGCCTCACAATAGACATCATCCATGACATGGATAACCCACCCAGCATTCCAAAGCTCACACTAGCATTGTGAGGTAACTTTTCATCCTGCTTTGGCAGGGGCTGGCAAGTTGACATGGCTTGCATCTTCACAGCTTGAGACACAGGTGGATCACCTGTATCTGGGAGAGGCAGGTCCAGATCAAGAGAGCCAGTCATGGAAGCATGTTTTTGACATGATTCCAACAGAAGTTGAGAGTTTTTCATGAGTTGCCTAGTCAGTAACAAGCCTAGCATCTAAAGCTGATAGCAGAAGGTTTAAAAAATGTAACCATTGGTTACAAGTTAGAACCTTCTTCTGTGTATCACACAATACTAAATCAGATTACTTTATCAGATTTGACTAGTACTATGAGTGAATACAAGATGTTGCCTTATGTAATACTCTACTGTACAGTAACAGTGTCATTGACATGTGCAATGAGTATGACGCTCCATTATATTTGTGCTACTTTTGCATCATTAAAAGAGCACATCTTTATTGGAAAAGTTCCTACCTAGGGCATAGATAATTAAAGCTCATTTCCAGCATATATACTGTGCACCATCTGTCAGATACTGCTGACTCAGGGGCCTTCCTGTAAGGGCGACCTCTAGAGGCTGTGGCTCAGTCACACAGCTGGCAGAGGGAGATCCAAAGTGTATTAGAGTATGTATTGACAATATCATAATTACTACTCACCTGGCAGAGGGAGATCCAAAGAGAACAAGTCTAGAGATTCCCTATGCCAGGTTGGACGCTTCTGGGGCTTCTGAAGCATGGGAAACAACTGTACAGTACAACAAAACCTTAAAAACTCGAAAATTGACTAACCAAACAACTGTGCAAACAAGGCAGGAAAACTCCGGACTTTAGAAGTCAGAAAGGCAAACTACAGCTTATAGAAGCGGTCTGGAAGTGGTGCTGAAGGGCCCACACTTGTCTGAATGGTAGCTAAAGAACCCAAGCATCTCAAGGGCTGAGAGTAGTACTAACAGATAGTGTTGAAAGAATAGAAACAGTACAATGAAATAATGTCAGAAGAAATAAGAGAATGAATGAAGGGAGAGTGAAGAGATAAGGAGTGAGAAAAGGAAGAAATGAGGAGTCCCCTGACACTTCCAAGTAAAGCAACACCCTTACAAGGTGGCCATGATCTATGTGTATTCAGAGTGTCTGGAACTCTGGGGCTCAAGACATGGAAAGGAACAAGTCTGGGGTTGAAAGACTTGGTCCAGGATCAAAGGAAACTGGGAAACATAAGGGTTGAAGTCAAGTTGAGAATTGGAAGTTCTAAGATAAGACCAGGGTTAATAAACTTAAAGTTGCAAAGTGTGTACCAGTCTCAAAGTATGTGTACTAGTCAAAGTATGCTAGTCAAAGTGTGCCAGTCAATGCATACCAGTCAGATCAGAGGGCACACAAATAGTAATTTGGTAATATCAAGACTAACTCATACAGGATGGTGGTTATGACTATAAGTACTATGGATGGCTGCTCTGGCAGTCTGAGGAAATCCTGGGATATCTATGATGACTTTTGGGACTCAATGGGTAGCAGCAGGGTGAGAAAACAATTGTATACTGGGGGATTGCACTTGCAGGATGCACAATCAATTGGTGTGGAAGTGTAATGGAGCAGGCTGTTACGGCCTATGTTTGGTCACACTTAGCACAGCCACTCTTTAGTCTTTATCCTTTACCACTGTCCCTACGCTTGTGTAGTCACCATTCTCTCTATAGAAGTGGGTCTTACACACTTGGGACAATTAAGAATTCAAGAACTCACCAAAACCTCGTAACTACATTACAGGAAGTGGCAATGAGGTGCATGATGTGTGATGGCCATGATGGCAGAGTTGATGGGCATAATGGTGGGTGTCAGTGGCGGTGTGTCATGGGGTTGGCAAGAGGGTTCCAGAAAGAGCTCCAGGGGTGTCATAGATCCCAGAGTGGGGAGTTATGACACCATCTAAGTTTCATGACAAATGACAAAGATATTGAGTGCTTTTTATAGTCAATCATGTCACCTTCAAGATCTGTTTGGTACATATATTCAGGTGATCAGTCATGTTCACAAAACTTCTTCTATCCATCAATAAACAGCCAATGTTGATCTTGACTTAGTGGGTGTGTGCAGTTTCTTCACACATTAGCCCATCATCACACATTTCACCCTGACCACATCTCACATCATAGACCCCAGGACCAGCTGCCATCATAACCATCATTTCTGACTCTCTTATGTAAGTAAGAGAAAGGGTCAGCCTGGCCATCAAGAAAAACAAGGGACAACAGGGTGTAATCTTTGAGTGCGGTGGTGGTGCAGTCACAAGTAATTTTTCTCTCTCTCTACACCCACCACTACAGAATTCACAGTACTTGAGTGCATCTTCAGCCTATAGTAGTTTAGTTTTTCACCAGGTTGTTAAGTCCCTTTCAGTTGTTCCAATTGCACAGAATTATAATTACACTCATAGTTGACCCAAACTCAAAAGTTTTGCAGACTTCAATGCAAATGAACACAGGTTCATGAGAGATGCAGTCAGGGATGGCAGAGCCAGAATATCAGACAAACAAGCAGTAGAAGCTTTAGCCAACTGTGTAACATAGAGCAGGAATGCAAGAAAGCCATTTAGGAAGCAGAGCAGAAAGAGAGAGAAGCAGCAGAAAGACTGCTTAGACAACAAGATAGGGCTAGCCATGAAGGGCAAGTGATTGACAAGGACACTTTGCAATCCAGAAAGTCAAGAAAGCAATTTCCAGATGAAGGTGAAAAGGCACCTAACCTAGTAGCAGGCCCCCCACTGCTCTTATCTAGGAAGAAAGGAGGCAGGCAAAAGGTGACCAGACTGACACAACTTGAGAGATTGGCAAACAAGACTTAGAGATCAATGACAAGTGAGTCTATTGACTCTTTCATCTCACTGCCATAACATAGTGCCAAACAAAACATGCTTTTATTGGTGAGTACTACACTAAGTTTGTACCCAACAAACTAGTAGGTTGCTCATGCAGCCAAAGGTACTGTTGAAGCATGGCTCCATTGATGCAAGGCCAGCTTTTCTTTATTCTAACTTTTTAATTCTATGTTAGTATGTGCACTGTGTATATTTTATGTTTTCATTTATTTGGTATGTTTTTGATCAAACCTTATTTTATTTCATACAAAACATACCAGTACTCATAACACACCCTCAGTTGTTTACACGCAGTCCTGTCTGACACTAAGAGTGTGTAGCTTATCTACTTGATGCCAATGTACTGGTGCTTACTTATCCCTGTAGCTAAATACTTCATATTCTCCTACAGGTTAATATAGTTGTCTACACACAGTCATGTCTGACACTAAGGCCAAATACTTTGTATTCTCCTACAGGTACTATCATTGGTTGGGAGTTTCAAAAATTTTACCAATTTGTAAATTAAGAGACATTGACAATACTCTATTTCAATTGGACTTCTGTAGTCGGTGCGATAAATTTTGAACAAGACACTTCCAGACCAGATTTGAGAATGGTGGACGTGTTGTTGTGTCGGGACAATGCTGGTAGGGGGTGTCCCAAAAGTTGGGAGTTTCAAAACTTTTGTCACACATCATAATGCTGACTCATAGGGGAAATTCCAACTCTGCTATGGCAATTGAGCACATGGTCAAATTGCTTTTCTGTTGCACTCCCAATCCAAGATGTAACTCAAGATATATATTCAAAGAGTAAGTAGAGAAATTATCAAGTATGCATAACTAAATATTGTCTTACAAAATTATACAGGTCAAGATTTGCAAGATACAAGATGGTGAGCGAAACAAATGCGGTATATCAAAACAAACACGGTACATCGAAACAAATGTGGTACATCAAGATGAGGATGATAGAAGGGTGGAGGAGGTGTGTGTATTTGAGAAGCATGGTGCAGGCATGTGCAGAGGTGGGTAGATTGGCTGTTGTTGAGCCACATATAACAGTTGACAGACATGATTGACAATATTTGAAGACAGCGGGCTTGGTGGTGAGGGTCTGAGAGTCTGTGGTGGTGCAGGGGTAGGCCCAGCTGTAGGTGCTATATTGAAGTTTGAAGCCTCCTCTCCAGCCTGTGCAGTAGGCTGACGTTGTGTCCGATTGAAAATGCCTTCATATCTTGGATTTTCATGCAAGGTGGGGTTGGCATTGAAATGAGCATTAATTCGTGTCAATAGATTTCTTTTTTGGCCATTTGTCAAAAGATTCATGGCCTGTGCAATGTCTTGAAGATCAGCTTTTGATTTTGAGCTCAATGCACCTATAAATAGTGCATTCGGATCTCGTTGTTGTTGTTGTTCCTCCCTCTCTGCCTTCTTTGCAGCTTGCAACTCCCATGCCTCATGCTTCTTTTGCTCTTCTACAACTTGTACTGCCTCTTGCTCCTGTGCTAACCTCAGGCCTTTGTCCAATAATGATGCCCAAATTGAGCTAGGGTGCTGCGTGGACTATCACTAGTACAGCTACTTAGCCGATATAGCTTTGGGCGTGCTAAGTGTGTGAGAGAGTCCCAGACAGGTCCCAGAGAACACACAGTAGGCAAGAGGTTGGTGGCAAGGAAAGTGGGTGATTGGAGGTACTTGTGTAAGGCTCCAAAACGTGGCTACAGGGCACTAAGAGTCACTAAGGGGGAGTGCTAAGAGCATGGAAAAGTCACTAAGGAAGGTGCTAAGAGGTGCAGGAAAGGGTTGCTAAGAGGCGCTAAGTGTTAGCACCTAGAATGAAATAATAAAAAGATAAGATTGCTTAGCGGATCTAAGCACAAAAGCCAAGCCGTAGTTGCAAGGCACTAGAGAGAGCAAGATAGAAAATTAGAGCAGAGTCCTCTTGCTTGAAACAGTCAACAAGAGGTAGTCTGTTGCATATGGAGACCAAAATGTTGGGATACGATCCCTACTGCCAAATTGATTCCTCGTACTAAGTATTTATAGTAAAGAAAGTTAGCCGACGCTAAGAGGTTAAGCGCTGCTAGAGGGTGGTGAACTGATAAAAATGTAAGCAAAGGCAGTGAATTGAATTGTATAGCAAAAAAGGTCCACAATAATGCTGTCACAGAAATACTTCATCATTCTATCCTATAAGCGCTGCCACTAGCTAAGAGCATTATGCCAGTTTGACTGATGCCAAGTGTCTGTATAAATGTATAGCCTTGGAGTGCAAGTGGCAAGGTGCGGCGAGGTGTCAACAGTGGTGCAAAGAATAAGTGGTGCCATAAAAGTGGTCTGAGAGTAATTGGAGTCTGTAGCTGCGAGTTATTAGTGTAAAAATATGAGAAAAATAGCGCTGGAAGCACTAGAGCGCGGCGCTTCTGGTGGTACCAGTGGGCCAATGTGAGGTGTGGGTATTGGTGCTATCTGTAGCCAGCCACGATGCAGGCTCATCACCAAATTAAGCCATCTCGCATCAACATTGAGTTTGCGCCATTTTGATTTTCTTTTGTCCTTGACATTGAGACGTTGATTAAGGTTTTGTATTTCAGTACCTGCAAGGGCACAGTGTGCTCAGAGAGTAGAGTTTTCTGAACGCAGGTCGAGGTTTTTTTTTTGAAGCCTGGTATATGCTTGTGAAAGGGCATCAAGATGAGACTGAATGGATGTAGGATGGCATCCTATACGCTTCTGCTTTTTGTGGCTATTTGATGTGGCATAGAAGCTTGTTGGTGGGATGGGCTCTTGAGTGAGCTCATAGACTGCAGGAGATATATGATAGTGTGAAACAGAGCTTGATGATACTGAGGCAAGCGGATAGGAATTAGAGATATATGACTCATCAGAGGAAGACTCAGACTCTGAGCCAGAATCACTTCCATTGTGGTCATTTGTAGAGAAAGAAAGAGTAACTGGTACGTGTTGTGTGGAAGTCAATGTTGGGATGCTTGGTGCAAAATCCTCGTCAGCAAAGACATTATAATTGACTGGCCAACAGCCACTCTTTTGAAATGCAGTAATAATTGTTGTGGACTTGAATGTCTCACACCAAATATCCATGTACTCCTGAACAAAGTCTTCTCATGGCATTTCTTCATTCATAACGTCCACAATTTCATTGCACCATTCTCCCCATACATGTGCAAAGGGTTCAAAAACCCCGACATCAAGGGGCTGAAGCATATGTGTTGTGTGTGGAGGAAGACAAAAGAGGAAGATATTATGCTTGCATGCAAGCTTGATGAGCTCGAGTGTATTATGTGAACCATGTCCATCATAAATAAAAAGGATAGGTTTATCCGAAATGTTGTGTGCAGTGGCCTGAGGGATGAAGTTCTTCTTGAACCACTCTTTACAGAGGAAGTCATCTATCCAACCATTCTCAGATATAGATACTCTGGTATGTAAATATTTGAATTATGTCAGGTTTTGACGAAAGAATTACTCATCCAATCCCAGGGTCTACTTCAAACCATTTAGGCTCAAACTCTTTTCTAGAAAAGACAAATCCAGGAAGTACGTCTGTGCAGTTAGCACAGATACACTCAATAATTGTGACAAGTTCAAGATTACCACTATGTGCTCTATATTTGGACCAATGTGTTCTGTGAACAAAATACTTCTTCCCTGAGTTTTTTTTGCCCTCCACCTCTCTGACAACCTTTTTCATCCATATTATAAATGTTGTTGACAGGAATATCATATTTCTGAATGATCTGAATAAGAAGGTCAAAATGGCAGTTGATAACAGGTCTGTTGAATGCCTGAGCACACTTGGGATCCAGACCCAATGGTTTTCCCAGCTTGATCTCAGGGTAATGTCCAAGGAAATATCGAATCCAGGATTTACTTGGCTTCTTTCCACAAAGAGCTTCAGCCTTTCTTTGGATTGTTCATTTGCTAAGTGGATGACCCATGTCAGACAGAAACTTGATTCAATCAATAAGGACCTTTTCAGCCTTGGAAGAAAGGAGTTGTTGACTGGCATGAGCCTGGTGTGGAGGAATGTGTTTGCCAAGAAAGCAATTACGCAGAGTGTGATAAGGAAGGGCAATATGAGTGCAATCCAGAATTTCTTTGATAACTTTATAGTAATTAGGCTTTGCCTCAGCATGGAGCAAGATGCATGCCTCCTGAATAAGCTTTTCAACTTCAGGACTGATGCTACTTTGCTGAGAAGAGGTCTTGACAGAAGCTTTGTGATGAGGAGGCATGAATACTTGATTAAATGAAACACGATGCAATGCGTTGAGTGGACTTTGAATCAAATCAATAGTAAGTCACGCTCAAATACCTTGTTTCTTGTATCTCATGCCTCACACATCAGGATGTTCTAAAATTGTGAAGATTACTTCTCTGAGAGGTCTATAAGATTCTTGGAGACTTTTGTACTGATTTGCTCACTGACACTTAATTCCAGAACCCTTTGAATACAATTTTCTCCATTTTCTATTCTTGTTGACTATATTGCAACATAGATAGATGTGTATCCCTTCATTTTTGTGGTCAACTATGTTGTACTCCTATTGAACTAATATATCGCTTGAAAGATCAGTGGCTCCATGTCCACGATCTCTTAGTATTCTGGATTTTGAAACTCCCAACCCTTTTGAAAGCCATAACATGTGATAGTACCAAATGCAGGAACACATCATAGCAGAAGTGCCAAAGGTATGAAGAATACCAATACATACTGTGGGAGGCAGATGAGCAGATGGCATTGGGGGTACTGCTGGGTTTAAAGAAAGGTCTCAAAGCAGTGGTAAAGTTTCTAACCAAAATGGAAGCATTCACAAAAACAGGAGAGAAAAGATTACAACAAGAAACACTGACATTAGACAACAAAGAGAACAAAGAGGAGGAGAGCTAGTGGATGAAGATGGAAGGGGATAGAGAGGCAGATTATGGGCTGGTCAAGGGCAAATGAGGGGATGGGAGAGGGGAAATAGGAGTCGGAGGAGAGACAAGGCTTACAGCAGAACTGGATCACACACCATGGGAGGTCATGACATGCTGTATATGCAGACACACCAGAAGAACACGAGAAACAAACTCTAACCCCGCTTCTTAGCCCTGCATAGCAACCACCATCTTTGTCATAGCCCCACATGGGTATTCTGAGCCTTCCCCACATGTATTGCACACTGGCCCCCCACATCCATGACATCCTTGTCACAATGCACACCCATACCCTTGCCATGGTGTTGGTGGCATCGATGCCACTAGATATCCACCTTCTACCTATGGTGCTCAGAACCCTCCACCCCACACTATGTGCCCAATGTGCTACCAGCCATGCTACCAGCTATTCTGCCCCCCAGTGGTTCCTCACATGCTCCAAATGTCAGTGGTCCCTCGCGTGCCCCAAATGTTGGTGGTCTCTTGCATGTTCTGATCACTGGTGGTCCTTCGCATGCTCTGAACATTGCTGCCTGCTGTTTGCATGCTCCAAATACTGCAGGTCCCCAAAACGTGCCAGGCCAGTCCAATGCCTAACATGGACCGCCCTCTGCCTCTGCATTCAAAGGTCAGCATTGGGGTAAGCAGGAGCAGAAGTTCAATGAGCATGAGCAGAGGTACGATGAGCAGCCTGACTTCACAAGTTAAACTCAAGTTCTTGTATTTATTATACATCCTTCTTGCATTCCTTTTTGTCTCCAATAACATGAGAAACTCTCCAATAATAAGAAAAAGACCGACAACCAGACTGAAACTCTCAACCTCTCTCTCAACCTCACCCTCAACCTCTTCTGGCAATTGGAGTACCCTCCTCTACTGGATTAAAGACCTGTCAAATCAACTTTCTCACAGACTGGACCCAATTGAATTTTCAGTTAAAGTAGGTTCGGTCAGGAGTTTTAGGCCCATTACTATTTGTTGGACTTTAGGGTCTGCTCTTCTTCACTCATCACATGTACATTACTATAAGCTGTTACTGCATATACTTACACCTCAGTTGCTTCTTGATAACATGACATGCATACTGAGGCTGTATTTTTTCCCCCCTCTTCTTTTTTCTTTTACTGCAACTAAACCCTGATTAATGACTGCATATAGAATTCTTTCTTTTATTGTTTTTCTAGGTACAGAAATATAGTTGCTTCTTGATAACACGACATGCATACTGAGGCTAATTTTTTCTTTTCATTGTTTTTCTAGTTTCTAGTTCTATGTAAGAGAAATTACTGGCTTACTCACACAAGACACAGAATCTGCCAAATTGGTAGATTTCTCTGTACGTAGTGTAAGTAAAAAAGTATCTACCCAAATACAAGTAAATACATTATAATTTATTAGTAAATTAATTGAGGAAATAATTACTACTGTAATTATTTCCTCTAATACGATATGCTGCCCACACCCCTAAGGGTGCGGGTGTAGTAAAATAATGAATAGGGACCTCGAAGAGGTCCCCCTGTTACACACCCCCTCTTCAGACCGTTGTACGGTCTGCAATGCGGGACTCTGTGGCCAACGATATCAATCCATAGTGGGTGCGATAGGCGACGCAATTGGCCCCGGCAGACTAGACGGATAGTCCTCCAGCTGGGGAGACTGCATGCGCTCATCGACTGATGGAGGCCTTGAGGATGGCTCCGAGGCCGGTGGTCGTTCTGGCACGTCAGACTTCTGTGCTGGACCAGCGCCTGTGGTCGGACAGCTCATGGGCAAGGGCCCATGTTGCTCCTGCCGCTTCCATAGATGATGCACATTGGGGTCTGACCCAATGTAGTAGTGCAGCCCATGGTTGGCGTAAAACCGGCGCTGCTCATCCTCCTCTTTTGCCAACAATACACGAAGGCGGTGAACGTCTTCGGTGGTTGGTGTTCTCCAACCATCCCAGTCCGGTATAGCAGCCGGTACCCCATAACAATGCATTCGGACATGACGCTCATTATCAACATGAACGTATCGTGGTAGGGCCGGACTAGGATGGAAAAATTGGTGTTCGAGGAACACCACTCCATATGTATACGCATGGTCGGCCCACTCCAGGGGGATGCAGTTGTGAAGCATCACCCGCATCACGTCATATTCCGTAATGTTGCTCGCTGCCTCATCCAGGAAAATGGGCGTCATGATAGACACGATGTTCCAAGGAGCTGGAACAAACAGATCGTTGGGATGAGCCGCATTAAAGTCTTGTACCGCCTCATGGTACAATCCCAGCTGGGCCAACACCAGCGCCATTTGCCATGCAAACACCGAGCGAGCCTTGCCCTGGGGGGACAAGGACCGAATCAGGGCATGGCCAAAAATGATCCTCCAGTGCATACGGTATGCGGTGTCAAATGCGATCCCCGGGATGGCATTAGGCATGCCGGGACGCCCGAAGTACAGTGCATTCTGGGCCCATTTCTCAGGTCCAGCATCTTCTCAATCTGCTCGAAGCTGATGCCTGCGAGCGTCGTGTTTCAATGGCTCCCCCACTCCTTTGTGCGCACTATCCCGTCTGGGATAGGAAGAGACAACATCCTCATCACCGCCGACCGTGCCTCAAATGGGGGGTCCACCTGGCTGTAGTCGCTATGGTTCAAGACCAGCTTCATGGTCTTGTCTCGTGCGCTGACGTCGCAGGCATTGCTCACGTGTCGGAACTCTCGATACAAGTGATAACCGGCGATCCTGTCGTCGGCTGGTGCATACCAATTACGAATTAGTTCCACCAGCTTTCGTAATTGGAGGGGATTCATGGGGAACCCTCTAGGCACGACCTTACTGAGGGCTCCCTTCACGCCACCATACCTGCTCACATGGCTCGACTCGTGGGCGTAGGCATGTCGAGCCTCCGTTCCCACATACACAGTATTATTCATGGACGAATAATAAAAATGTCGGTCCAGCCCTCCATTGAAGAAGGAATTAAGGCATTCCACTGTGTGGTCCGCAAATATTCGAACACCGAGGCTCGGGGGAATAATCCCCGTAGCTTCCTTTGCTCGTCTCTGCTTGTTCCGCTCGAACTCAGCCTGTTCGTTCTTCCTCCGCTTATTCTTCTTCATATTGCGAGCAACCCGCACTCCCCCCTCATGCTTCGACTCCTCTTCGTCAGGAGTGGCCTCGTTCGAACTGATATAGTTCGCATCCTTGTCTTCACTATCCCCGTGGGGATAGGCTACCTTTACTTCTCCTGCAACAACCATGGGTGCACCTAAAGGCACCACATTCTCTGCCTCATTCTCCATTCGAGGATCGGCGTCCAGCCACTTTTCTGGGTAGCTGTCTGCTGGCGGTTCATACTCTACTGGAGGCTGGAACCTCAAAACTCCTCCCGGCGCTCCTTGTGGCACGTCTGCTGCAAACATCACCATTTGCACCAAAAATTCATCCACCTGCTTCACTGCCCTCTCTTTCCTCTTTGGCGCTTGCGTCAAAGATATCGCACTCCTCACCGACCCTTGTCTAGACAACTCCGACGACGTTGAGGGCCCACTCTCTCTTTCTATCCGCTGCTTCAACGGCAGTACCCCCGTTACTCTACCTTCACGAGGTCAAGCGCTATCCTCTGCCCATGGTCGATCTGCCTGAGTTCTCTTTGGTTCTGATTCCAGGGCAGATTCGGGCGTGGCTGCCCGCCATTTCAGTGCCTTGTTAAAGGTTGCAATGGTATTATGCTGCCGCTCTTGCAGCAGCGCTATCTCGTCTAACAGCCCAGTGACCACTACTTGGGCCACTGTATCTTGAAGGAACTCGGTCTCAGGCGGCACGCAATGACCTGCCTGTAACAAACGTCTCCACAGCGCCTCTGCGTGTGGCTCATCATGCCACTGATCTCTTTCTGGCATCCGTTCCTTCCCTTTTCCTTTATTCTGAGTTGTCTCCCGCTCAGGAGACCGCTGCCTTGTCTCTCGACGCGACCCTTCCGGTGGGCCTCGTCTGCTCGACCTCCGATCCTCCTGCGACCTCTCCCGGGGGGATCCCCAAGGTACCTCTCTGTCGTATTGCACCTTACATCGTCCTTCTGCCGGAGGCGAACTTCCTTCTCTCGGTCTACTCACTCTCGCTTCCCCATCAACCTCCATAGGCTGATGACTTCCTCCACTCTGCGTCTGGGCTTGTGCCATTCCTCCCATTTGCTGCCAGGGCTGCAACGGTGGCATCATCGCTCCCTGGGGCATCATCATTCCCCAGTTCGGTCCTGCCCCTGCCGCCTGCTGACCCATGGGTACCGGCATCGGCATAAAGAACATGGGCATCTGCCCCTGCCCGTAACCCTGCTGCGCCTGAGGGTACACAAAAAAACTCCCCATACCCCCTTGCTGCTGCGACATTTGCTGCTGTTCTCTCAATTCTCCCCCACCACCAGAGCTCTGTGAGCTCTGGTTATCTTTCAAATAGCGTTGGTCCTGGTGCGACGAAGACATATCTGTGAGGTGTACAAATAATCGAATGACAAGACGAAAATTCCAAGTCAGCCGGACACCACCTTTGCTTACATCAGCACTTCCCCATTTGGCCGGCAATCTGCCACATTCACATGGCTCCCCGAGCCCTGTCCTTCCTTGGCAACTGTGCGGGGCGCTTCACGCCATGCAATTCCAAATACCGATCCAAGGCAGCCAACTTGGCACATGCCTGGTGCGGCTCCCATGTCGTATCCCCCAGACTCCATTGTACCTCATACTCCAGACCCCCAGCCTCGTTCCACCAATGGCCTACTAGGTCCTCGACAAACCACTCCTGATCATCCTTCACCCCGAAGTCATAAGCTTCTGGGACCACCCGTCCAGGAAACAATGCATCATTATTCGGCCTGAAGGGTCGAAGCAGTGATACATGAAACTTTGGTACAATACGTCGTGCCTGTAGCGCCATAGGCAACTCCAGTACATAGTTCGACGTCTTCGGCTCAGCCTGTATGACTTTATACGGCCCAATATACTTCGGACATAGCTTGCTCGCCCTGCCCTTGGGTAGGTTCAAGTTTTGCGTTGATAAGTATACCAGCGCTCCTACGGCCAACGATGGCTCTTCCGCTCGCCTCTGGTTTGCGTACTTCGATTGAAACATGCGTGCTTCAATGATTGCATCATGCGCGTTTGCTAAATTCTCCAGTGCAGTCCGCGCAAAGTCTTCAACTCCTGAAGCATGGAAGGCATGAACCCCCCATTCAACTCGAACGGCGCATACCCTGTTGTCTCAGACACACTAGCGTTTATCGCAAACTCCATCAGGGGTACTCGGTCTACCCAGTCCTGCTGGTCTGGGTGCACTACCATGCGTAATATCTGTGCCACATTATGGTTTGCTCGCTCCGTCTGTCCATCCGTCTGCAGATGGAACGAAGTTGACATTAGCAGCTTTGTGCCCATCATCGTGTGAAGCTCTCGCCACCATTTCGACGTGAACTTTGAGTCCCGATCACTGACAATCAAGCTCGGCAACCCGTGCAACCGCACGATTTCCTTCAAGTAAATCCATGAAAGCTCCGAGGCCTTCATTGTGGTGCACACTGGTATCAAGTGTACCATGCTTGTCATCCTGCATATTACTACCCACAAGTAGTTGAACCCCTTTGACTCGGGAAACGGGCCAACAAAGTCCATCCTGATGGAATCCCACGGCTTCATGGGCACAGGCAGCGAATGTAGCTTTCCAGCCAGTTTACGGTTGGCCTCTTTCGCCCGTTGCCACAGCTCGCAAGTTGTGCAAAATGCAAATACATCCGCATGCATCTTTGACCACCAATACAAATGTCGCACATATTCTAGCGTTTTCTGTGACCCAAAATGCCCAACTATCCCATGTGCCTGAGTGATCACTTCTGTGATCAATGAGCGCTGCTGCGGCAAGCACAACATCTGCTGGCCACTAGCGCTAGCAGTGTAGATCAGGTCCTGACACACTAAAAAGCCAGGGTGATCTTCGGGCCGCGTCAACACCTCTTTACACAACCTATCCTCTGCATACTCCAGTAACACTGCCTTTCGAAACTCGGATTGATGGTAGTCTCGAGGGGCATACTTTGTCTCTGCAGGCGCCTGTAGTGCGTCTGCCAACCACATCTCCCCGTCGCCTGCCTCCGCAGTGCTTCCACTGGAGCCAACCTCGACCCCAGCGCCTGCGTCCTTGAGACGTTCCGCTTTGTTGTTGCGTGCCTCCTGCCACTCCTGCAACCGCTTACTCCGCCAATGCTCTCGAACCTGCATGGCTCAAATTTCTACCACATGGTCCTTAATCTCCCGATACCGTTGGTAAGGAATGTCTTCCCCTTCTGGGTCGATACGTATATCCGCATTGACATAGTGATGAGCCTCATGGGCTTCATCCCGTCGGTCACTCTCAAAGTAGGGCGACAAACAGTCCACTACCTTGTTAAGCTCCCCTTTGACATAAGTTATGTCAAACTTGTACCGCAACATGTAATCAATCCATCGCTACTGACGTGGAGATAAGTTCACCTGGGTCTTAAAGAACTCAAGCGCTTTGTGGTCGGTTATGATATGAATATCATACCCCATCAACTTGTCCTCCCATTTCAGGAGGGCCTCCAATATAGCCAAGGTCTCCAACTCATGCACAGCGTAATTCTGCTGCGCATTTGTGAACTTCTTCGACATAAACCCAGCCGGGCGGCAGGTTTGCCAGGATTGTCCCTGTCCATACATTGCTCCCACTCCTGTCTTCGACGCATCACAAATGAGCCATATTGGTTCATCTCGTCGCGGATCAATGGGGCGTATGATCGGCGTGCGATCACATATCCTCTTAATCATGTCAAAGCAGCATTGGTGCAGTGGCCGCCATACAAATGGCGCCCCATTTTGTGTCATGGCCATCAGCGGCCCCATGTATGTCGTGACATCCGGCAGAAACGTCGATATGTAATTTACCAGCCCCACAAAGCGCTGCACATCGTTATAGTTTTGTGGCGTCTGCCAGTCACGAATCCGATCCAATTTATCCTGGTCAGGATGAATACCTTCATCGTCAATAACGTGTCCCAGACAATCCACCCGGTCCACATACAACTCGCACTTTTTCCATTTCAAATACAATAGATTCAAACGTAAGCGCTCGAACACCACACGGAGATGCTTCTCGTGCTCCTCAATGGAGTCCGAATAAATGAAGATGTCATCAAGATATACGTGCATGAATCGTCCGATGACATCACAAAAGATCGACGTCATCAACCCCTGAAAGGTTGCTGGGGCATTGCAGTCATCTATCTGCATTATGTTGCTTACATAGGTGCCAGTGATTGACGAAAACACGGTTTTCCCGACATCACTTTCCCGTATTCGGACTTGCTCATATGCATCTGTCAGATCAATTTTTGACCTGACTTTCGCCCGTGCCACATCTTCACGAATCACTTCCTGATCAGGAAGCAGAGTCACATTCTTAATGGTGTTATTGTTGCGCTGGCGTGCATCCAGTGCCGTGCATAACGTCCCATCCTTCTTTGGAATGCACAGCAATGGCACGGCCTGCAACGCAGGTCTCGCCTCCCACCACCGTGGCCTTAGGTAACGGTTCATTTTATCCCGCAGCTGTTGCTGGAGGGCCATGGGACAGCGTGGTAGATGGTACTTGTACTGCTTTGTATCATCAATTAGATTAATTTCATGGTTCACCTCATGCCACGGTGGCAGCTCCTCCTTAGTACCATTAACCATATCCGCAAACTCACTCTGCCACCGCTGGCGAAGCTCCGGGATATCATCTCGGGACAACCCAGTTGCCCTGACCTTGCCTTTGTCCTTGGCTAGTGGCGGTTTGGTTAGCCCCTTCCCACTACTGCCCACTACCTGGGTAGTAGCATATTTCTCCCGAAGTGCTTGCAACCTCTCCTCACTATCGTCTGGCACCTGTAGACGGTTCGGCATTCCCTTCTTGACTCGTCGCGCCGAGATCAATGCCCCGTCAACCTGGATCTCCTCCAGCAAGGATATCTCTTCATCTCTTGCCTGCCGATAGACCTCGGTATGCCAAATCCACGGTCGCCCCTCCCAGGCACGCATAGAAAGTGATGATGCCACTAGCTCGTTCCATTCTCTAGGCATTCATGGATCGAAAGCCCAATCGAATGCTGGCGGAGATACCGGCCAGTCCCATAGAGATCGGTGCGAATGGTCGCTACACGATACATCATCCTCCCATTCCCCATCCAATGGGTACATCGGAGGTTCCTCACCCACCAGCTCTTCAACCTTCACATTCGACGATGTAGGTTGACACTCCCTTTTGACAGGCCGCTTTTGCGGCTGAGTCGGCCAAGTGCAATGCGCATCCTGACCACCCACCGCACCCGCGGTGGGTTCCTTCCCTTGCACACTCTCATACTTAGCCCATTCTTCCTTGGACATCAGGATCGCTCCACACTCCTTGGGTAAGCCTCTAATAGGGTTTACCTCCTCTGGCTCATCCTCCACGGAAGCCGATCGCGCCTCCGGGCGTAGTCAATTGTTGCCCACCACTCGCTTCCTCTCCGTCGTGCGTTGGCAACGAACTCTCTCTCCAGCTTCCTCCACTGCAACCCGCACCGCCGGAATCTCGGTACCCGCTACAATAACTCTGTTATTGCAGAAATCAAGTACCACCTAGTGCTTGCGCATGTACGGCGTCTCCACAATCATGTCGTACCAGTCAAAGTTTGCCACGTCCACGTATTCAACACTTGTTGACCCCGGAACAGATAGCTCCAGGTTTGCTCCAAACTGTACTGCAGCGCGACTGCCCACAGTACCCAGTTGCAGAGTTATGGGCCGCTCCAGCTGATGCACCGCCAAGTCATGGACCTGGCAAAACTGGGGCGTTACTCCTGTAGTTGTACTCCCCGAATCCCACAAAGTCCATGCTTCGTGACCTCCCACCTTGACGTAGGTAGCCAAACATTCCTTATCCTCATGTCGCAGTTGCGGCTGAGTCAGCTTGCGTGCTGCCTTCCGAAGTTTCACTTTGTGAACCTTCACTCGACCAGCACCCAGCTGCATGCTTTCCTCATCCTCAGGAAAGTCCATTAACGCCATCAAGAATTCTTGTTCTGCGGAACTAGCATAGAGCTCCAAGTCATACACATCCACTTCCACATACTCATCCCCATCAATCATCACTGTCTCTACCTCGTCCTCAACTGGAGCGTCATCGCCAGACTGGGAGCTCTCATCCTCCTCTTCCACATCTGGCTCTTCATCTGCGTCATTTGCAGACTCCTCTGCATCTGTGTGCACGGCGTGTACATATGCTCGTGGTTTACCCGCTATTTGCCCCTTTCTTGGGCAAGTGCTCGCGAAATGTCCTTTCTCACCACATGCGTAGCATGTTACTATGCGTTTTTCACCTGACCCACCCAGGCCTGGTCCCCGCTCCTTGCGCGGGTCACGATTAGACTCAAGTTTTGGAGGAGTGCGGCTGCGCTCCTCAGCCACAAGTTTTGGCTCAATCGGCTTAGGACGATGAGGCCCTGACAACGTTCGTCTCAACACGAACCGAGGATTTTGGTTACGTTCCATGTCAGCTTTCCTGACCAGGAAAGTGCCTATCATTCGTGACTGGCGCGTCTCCATCGGCCCTGCAGCTTTTACGTGCGAGCTATGCAAATCAAAGTGGCGTGCCATTTTCAACGCCTGTTCGTAACGGATGGCATGCGCTACGAATTCCTCAACTTCATTTATTTCCGGAGATAACCCGTCATCCCGGATTAGCACTCGTCTCATCTCTGCGGGAATGCCCTTAAGGAAGGTCTCGCACACTGTCCATGTGTCGGAATAAATGGCCATGTTTTGAGCATGGTCAACAAGGGTATCATAGAACTCTTGTACTCCGAGGGCCTCAGTGTACACTGCCGAGTAAAACGCCTCTCGTGCATCCTGCATTGTGGATGCACTTACAAATCGATTGTACAGTTCAAGGATCACATCTTTGAACGTCCACTGCTGCCTCGCCCGATTATGGTGAAGAACGTGATGATGAAACCACCTCTTTGCCGGACCTTCCAAAAACTCGGGCAGCACAAACACTCGCTCCTTGTCCATACGATCTCCACCATACAGGCATGCTGCCAGATGGTAGCATACATCCATGGTCCAATCCTCAAGCTCGCTGAACTTTGTTCCCCCCTTATAGGGCAGAATATGCTTTGGATCAGCCCTCCGTGGTTTGATCCCTTCAGGTAATCGCAATGCAATCCCAACCGCATCATTGATTATGCTCACCAATCGTCGATGCATGCTATCAGTGTAGGCTCTGGTGGCCTCATTCATCCCAGGTGTCTTGTTGCGTCCCTCGGTGGGGACGAACATCGAGAAGGCTCGCACAGACTGAGTCATCGGTCCTCTGGGGCTGTGAGATCTGTCGTCCCGAGGGCCCTGCCCTCCATTCTGTCTATCCGGCCCCAACCCCCACGGCTCCTCTCGACTGCTGATATCGCTCCCGTGCTTATTTTGATGACTGTTCTGCGCACGTTCCACAAATTCTTGCCTCATTTCATCAATGGGTTGGGGCCCATTGAAACTGATTCCCTGATCATCAATACGAGAGTAGCCTTGCCCCCGTAAATCCTGGATCCGCATTCTTTGGAATGCAACTCGGTCCTGAAACGTGTCGGCAAGTGGTACCCTAGCCGGCACCACTGGTTCCTCCGCTTCTCGTTTCACCTGAGGTGACAACACTTCCTCCGGTACTGTTTCCAACAGTACATGTGTAGCCGGTCTGGATGTCACCGTCTCGGCCACGGACATAGCTGTAGGTCGGTACCCTACAAACCGCTGCTGCCTCTGCCCAGCTGCTACTCGCGTCTGGTGATACGACGCTGTACTAGCAGTCAGGAACACAACATGCACCAGAAGTCAAAATAAACATTTAACAATAAGGCTGAAAACTGTAAGCCTCCTGGTAGCAGTCTCAATAAATCATATCTCCAAAAAACACTCCAATAAATACACAGACAGTACAGAACAAAGGGGAGGGACCAGCTCAAGCTATCAACACAATAATAGTCCAACCACTGCAATGGGGAGTGGAAGCATGGGAGCTGGCAGAAGTGACGAAATGGGATCAAATTGTGGTGATCTGGATTAAAGATCAGATCTGACAATGACAGGACTGAAAGGGGAAAGAAAAGAAGCATGGAGGGATGTCAGAAGAAGCATGGAATGCAGGGAAGCACTAAAAGGGGAAAGAAGGATCTATGAATAGGATCATGCTAAATGGAGCTCAAGCAAAT
>QGOA01001281.1:0-22805 GCA_003313075.1 Termitomyces sp. MG16
ATCGCAGCCGTGCGAAATGTTTTTGATGCTCTGTTCGTCATCATGGAGGGTGAGAGAGGGCATTTGGTCCTTTCTGAGGAGCCCTGGGGCAGCTGAGGATCGGATGAGGGAGGGTAAGGGCTGGTCAGAGTTGATCTGCCCTGTGAGAACTAAGGATTAATACACACACGTCTTTAATTTCCTGCCTTCATACCACGCAACCATCTTACATGCCTGCTACCTCTCCCGTTTCAGCCTTGCTCCACATCTGGAGCTTTACATCTCACTTGGAAAGACCAGAAATGAAGGATGAGCGGGTTAGGATTATGGATAGGTCCCAGGCCCACTGCATCGAATACTTGCTTGTGGTTTGTTGCTGTCATTGTGCTGTTCATTGTGCTGTTCATTGTGCTGTTCATTGTGCTGTTCTTACAATCTTCCTTGAAAAGTTGATTGCCTCAAGCGCGTTAGTACTTGCCTGAAGAAGTCTATTACTGAACTTTTAACGATGTTTTGCAGCTTAATAATGGCCACCATGGCATTACCTCAAGGAAAATATGTTGTTAACGGGTTTGCTACGTGTATGATCGAGTTATGCAGCGCGTCATCATCTATTACCACAGCATTGGCCGTCACCTACATTGTGATGCCAGATATCCTCAAAATCTTATGCCCATCGACCATGCTGAACTTCTTGTCCCCAAGCTTTGTCTTTATTTTTCTTGTTACAGCCATCTTTACGACCTTCACTGTTTACACTAGCTGCATTGCCATTCTTTCTGTTGTAATTGCTTTCCATCCCTATGTGATCATTCTCCTTGTCATCATTTTTGCGTTGGCTGTTCTTTCATTTTCAATGAAAGCTTTTCTTGATTTCACCTGCCGTTTAATTTTTTTTATGTGAGCGCCTTTTTTTGTCATTACTATTGCATTTCTTGTACTGCATAAACCAATATATTGTTGCCTATTGCTACATTAGCTGCACGCAAGTGTACCAGACCAATGAGGAAGAAGATCAGCATGCGCTCGTCATGTGATCAGTGCCACACTCATTGACGTGACAGTGTTTCTAATTGATCTTTCTTGAGAAACATTTAAAGAATTTCTTTCAAATAATATATGAGTGGTACACGTGAAGGTGGTGGTAGTCTCTGTCAACCATGTCAAGGAAATTGACTGACAACTTTGGCTGAGTTCCGACATATCTTATCTTAACATCATCTATTGTCATAATTTGTATGTTTCATTTTTATTCACATCTTTTTCAAATATCTTTTATGCGACTTACTCATACTATTCAAAAAGCCCTCAACCCTACTCCACATGTTTCACTTGTACAACTAGTTATAAATGTGTTGTCACCTGGGGTCAAAATCATCTTCGATTATTGACTCCAGGTGCGTAGTCATTGTTTACTTCTGATTTTATCTATACTTACAAAATCATCTTCAATTATTGACTCCAGATTATATTGTACCATACAATCAAATATGCATTATTGCGATATGCTGCGACAAACCGTCCCTAGTCATGCATACATCACAATTCAAAATTCACATTACATTCATTCCCCCCATGCCTCCTTCCTATATCATGCTATTTTGCACCTGTGATCACGCAATATTTGCCTGAGTAATAACAAATTAACTTAGTTCTTTCCTACAATACGATGTCCTGTGATGGTAGCCTAACCTAACACTAATACTTAGGGGCCATGGTGTATTCTCCTCATGCTGGATTTTCCCGATCCTGCATCGTAGTAACTGCGGCAAAATGGAGAAAGCGATGAGAAACACCCCCACACCAAGGCTACATAGCCACATGATCCATGACTGGTTTGACCCGATCACAGCTAGACTATTTCATATTTTCGAAAACAAGAGAAAAACGCAAAGCGAGACCTGCTACAAATGTACAACAACACAACATTCAGGGAGGTGAAGGGAGATGGAAATCCATTGAAGATAAACATAGATTAGAAACTGGAAAAGCGTTACTAGTTCTTTAACTTGCAGTGTCTAACAGAACTATGAATAAACCATTCCAGATAGGGCGGAATTGTGGGAGGGAAAGGGAAAAGTTCTGATTTCGGAGGAAAAATTCCTCTCGACGGTTTATCTGCCAAGTTGAGAGCACTAGGTACCCAATTGATTGTTAGCCACAATATTGGGTGTAGTTAGAAATTTAATTTCTATTTCTATTTCTTTTACAAAGTTGAACGTCTTGAGTTCCCCTCAAATTGGGACCGGCACATGCACTGCTACCATACAAGTATAAAAGAAAAAAAAAACAGGTAAGAGTCGGGGACTGGCGCATACGTGCGCCGCTACGATTCATGTCAAGCCTGTTGCTTGCAGGACATCATGACGCTCACACGATCCAGGATGATATGGAGTCCTTTGTACTTGTTGTCATCTACCATGCTCTACGCTATCTTCCCCACAATAGAACAAGCTGGACGCCAAGTATCCTCAACCGTGTTTTCCACCATCGGGTACGTTTTCCTGACGGCGAATATTCAGGTGAAGCTCGAAGGCATCTCTTCGTGGACGATGATTATATCGGCCATGACTTCCGGTTATCCTCTGCTCCTCTACGTAGATGGGTTAGAGCAGCAATGAACGCTGTGAAACAGTGGATAGAGGGCGAGGCACCAGCGAAAGACATTACTGAGCTAGATATGATGGTCGATGCGCCTGCCATCCAACCTTCCCCATTGCCTGCAGCCAACGAACCCGTTTCTATAGGTCCTCGTTTCCTCGACAATCACGAGAGATTGGCCAAGAACTTTGGTACTTGTTTGCAGGCGGATGACTGGCCTGCGCGTGAAGACGACCAGCCACATGACGTCCTAAAGCCTGATTCTAAGGACGAGTTGTAGAGAAGGAGTCAACACTCAGCTTCAGGTTCCACAGGTAGAGGGTCAGAGGACGAGAAGGTCGTCACGAATGCGTGTTTGATAGGATCTGATGGGGATGGGTTCGAAATCACAAATGTTAGTGTGGTAACAAAGGCCCAAGCGTGAGAACAAGCTTTGTGTCAGATCAACTAGAAGTGAGAAAGTGCAGTCTTTCCTTCCCATCGAACTTGACGCCCCCATGCAGAATACTAACACAGACCAGAAGCAACGCGGATTGAGGATGTTATCTTTGGGTATGCTCCTTTGACTACTAATTGCTATTACTAAACGTCATTGGAATGGTCATAGATGACGGCGGTGTGCGTGGGCTCTCTGAGCTTATTATTCTCCAAGAAATCATGTTTCGCCTCATGCGCCTGAAGAACGCTGCCTCTCCGCCTAAGCCTTGTGATTGTTTTGATATCATTGGTGGAGCTGGAACAGGAGGGTATGTGACCAGTCATCACTGCAATGTTGAATATCCAATGATGGATGGTATATCAGAGTAATTGCGTTAATGCTTGGTAGACTCCGTATGCCTGTTGACCTGGCCATTAAAAAGTATATCCAGTTCAGCCTGGAGGTTTACTCTGATGTCAAGAAATGGAGTTATCGGGGTGAGAAGTTCAAGGCAACTGTCTTCGAGTCCAGCATGAGAAACATCTTGCGATCTGCTGGGTTTCCAGAGGACGTCTTGATGCGCGAAGATAACCCTCTCTGCAGAAGGTACTTCAGTCTTTTCCATTTCTGCTTCTTAGCTGACGCTGTAACCTTTTTAAAGTTTTGTGGTGGCTCTTCCTTCTGCTAATATGACACCTCAGATCTTTAGAACATATGAGGTAACTGCTACTTCAGGTTATGACTGTACAGTGGTGCAGGCTGCTCGTGCCACTACTGCAAATCCTGATTTTTTCAAACATGTGTCTATTATTTCTGGTGGGGCTTCTGAAACTTTTATAGGTGCAGGTTTGGGTGATAGCAATCCAATCAACCTGGTTTTAAAAGAGGCTTACCTGGTTTTTGGTCTTTCTCGACCAGTTGCATGCTTTGTTAGTATAGGAGCAGGGTATCCTGGTTATTTTTCCTGGTCATCTACCAATGTTGCTAGCAACAAATTGAAAAAAAATCTGCAACAGATAGCTATTAATTGTGAAGAGCTAGCTGAGAGCTTTGCAGAGCATTTTATGCAATTTCCTGGCTTGTTTTACAGATTTTATGTGGATGAAAGGCTTCAAGAGATGGATTTGGATTATGAAAATAAGCAGGGAAAAATTAAATCACATATTCTGTCCTACTTGCAGAGGTCCACAGTTGGACAGGAATTGGATGGTCTTACAGACACTTTGCATAGTTGTTTTGAAAAGACTACTCTTGAGATACTTAACAAGTTATTCAATTCTTTCAAATTAATAAAACCAGCATTTGGGAGCAATCATCCAGATACTATTAAAGTTATAGCTACTCTTGCTGAAACATTTAAAAAAGAGGGAAAACTGGAACAGGCTAAGAGTCTTGAACAAGATGTGCTTAAATTCAGAGAAGCAGCATTTGGAAGCAATCACCCAGATACTATTGAAGCTATGGCTAATCTTTCTGCAACATTCAGAGCAAGTGGAAAACTTGAAAAGGCTGAAATTCTTAATCGAAAAGTGCTTTACTTTACAAAAACAATGGTTGGAATGAGTCATCCAAATACTGTTCAGGCTATGTCTAACCTTGCTGCAACACTTTTGCTAATTGGAAAACTGGAAGAGGCTGAGAATCTTGATCAAGAAGTGCTTAAAATTCAAAGAGAAACTTTGGGAAGCAATCATCCACACACTGTTCAAGCCATGGCTAATCTTGCTTTAATACTTCAGCAGTATGGAAAACTAGAAGAGACTGAAAATCTTGAACAAGAAGTGCTTAAAATTAGAATAGATGCCTTTGGAAGCAATCATCCAGACACTATTCAGGCTATGGCTAATCTTGCTGCAACATTTAGAGCAAGTGAAAAACTTGAGGAGGCTAAAATTCTTAATCAAAAAGTGCTTTACTTGACAAAAACAATTTTTGGAAGTGGTCATCCAAATACTGTTCAGGCTATGTCTAATCTTGCTGCAACACTTTGGCCAATTGGAAAACTGGATGAGGCTGAGAATCTTGATCAAGAAGTACTTAAAATTCAAAGAAAGACTTTTGGAAGCAATCATCCACATACTATTCAAGCTATGTCTAATCTTGCTTCAACACTTTGGCAATGTGGAAAACTGGAAGAAACTGAGAATCTTGAACAAGAATTGCTTAAAATTAGGAGAAATATCTTTGGAAGCAGTCATCCAGACACTGTTCAAGCTATGTTTAATCTTGCTGCAACACTTTGGGAGAGGAGAAAATTTCAAGAGGCTAAGAATCTTCAGCAAAAAATACTCAATGTTTACATAGAAGAATTTATAAGCAATTGAAATAGTTTTGATGTTTTACTATGTACAATAACTAGCTCTTTTTATATATTGATTGTTTATGCTTTTAATATATATGAGATAGTATGATATCAAACAACCATTTTTTCATTTATTAGGCACTGCTAAGTTTTACAGTGGCTCAAAAAATGTTTCAATATTTTATAGCTTGTGAAATATAGCATTGGCATGTAAGATTGGACTAGTCTAACATTTTAAATAAATCATGTAAAGTACTATGGCATCTTAGCTATGGATTGCATCTGGAATTATGTAATTTGAATCAAAACTGATGGAGTGATGACTATTTTGAAATATTTACTTACTGGAACACTTTTTTGAGCATCTTTAATTTTGATATTTAGTACTTTGTATGTTCTCTATTTTCTTTAATAACTGCCTGAATTTCTTTAGAAATGCTTTTTATCAGTCTTTGGCATACTTCTAATGCTATTTTATTCCACTCATTTACAACTCTCTTCTACAATTCATGTATAGCTACCACGTATCGTGCCTAATTAGGTGTGATTTATCTTATTCTCCCTTCCTGCGATAATACACCTGTTATTGCAGAGTATGTTGTCCAGCTATTCATTGCCAGTGCCATCAAGCACACAACCATTGGCAATGTTATTGCCATCATCCTGTCGGGTGTCTGTTCGGAGATCATGCCAGCTGTTGATCCCACCCCTTGCTCATCGTCAGACATGATGAGCTCATGTCCCTTGCTTAAAATGCATCAGAAAATCCCAGAAAAATTGGAATAAATTTGGACATCATGTAAACATAATGTAGAATAATATAATACAAATAACAAGTGTAGAGCGGGCCTCAATTAAATATCTGATGAAATCTGGATCACCTTATATACCTGTTCAGCCAGCACGGTATTGTTGTGGTTGTTGTCGTTGTCATCATCATCATCGTTGTTGTCATTCCCATCCTCCCTGCCATCATTGCCCTCAACACATACATTGCTACCATCCTCAACAATCTCACGTTGTCTGTCACCCTGATCTACCTCCATGTCTTCTTCACTTCCTATGTCAACCTGAGATTGAACACTGGGGATGAGAGACCCTGAGAAGCCAGAGTGAGATGCTAGTTTATGAAAGCATTGCATATGGAGGGCATTAAATTGATGTAGACATTCCCACTGCAAGTAGATTTGATGGGCAATAGTACTGTCTTTCATTGCGACTATTTTCTCTCGCTCATGCAGATAGGCATCTTCATCTTGCATATATGTCACAAATTGTTGAATTTCCACATTCAACTGGTCAATTTCCTCCCTGGCATGCTGGATCTTATAGTACTCATCCATCATGATTTGAGCCACAGGTGCTACCCAAGGACATTCACGTACATCTTCACACGTATCTGATAATAGATCAAAATCAGCAAGGAATACATATTCAACTACAAGATCTCAAGGAAGCTCGGGGTGTGGTGGGCAAAGTGCATGAGCAGCAATGTTATATTTGTTGAGTGCATTTTGCACAGCCTGCGATTTTGCTTTGAGGGCCTTATCTATGTGTTTATGCAACTTATATCCTGTTAATCACCAATGTCAGTATTGTATTTTGAATAATAATATGGTTAGACACACCCATTTGAGACATATTCATCTTCAATAACTCAAACATCCTTGAAACCACTAATTCCTCCAAATGATCAAGACAACGTTGATAGCGATGCTTAGCTGCCATCTCCGCTGCTGCACTCCACTCAGGGTTTGCTTGAGTCCATTGTGTTGTGACCCCAAGCTTTGTTTTGAGGCTCTGAACAACTTTGAGGTCCTTTTTGTGGATTTCTAAGGCATGGTGGTGTTCTGTCTTGATTGACCATGTATGGTCCCATTCATTGTGATTGTCAGGAGTGATTACAAGCCATTTTGCCTGTGCCTCATCTAATGCTTTCCTAGATCAAATGTTAGGGCTGCTCATGATAGAAAGGAGGTGTGATGGACTGGCTTGCCTCAAGGTTCACTAACTTCTGATAGTATTCTATCTGTGACGTCTCTTATAAAGGCTCTTGAGATAGTTCTTGAAGATATATCTTTTCTTCTGCCAGCCATTGCTTGAATGCCTCAAAGCTCACTACTCCATGATCCCTAATTTGCTTCTCCAATGCAGGCAAGCCTTTGAGTAATCTAATTGCCTAGTAGTAATTATTAATGAGGAAAGTGCCTATGAAACAAATCAATTGAAAAGAAAAATAATTGAATAGGAACACACTGAGATTTGCATAGCTCTCTTGTCTATCCGTATGTTTAATGTATTCCTGAATACTCTGTTTGCGATAAAAAACACTTGCATATCATATGAATGAGGCCAGGGCATTGGACTTGGAAAAAAACCATTCACACCCCTTGAGATCTTCAAGACCCAGTCCTTCGACATATTTTGCAAGGAAGGAAAGCTGGCATTGTCGATTATGAGCATGCCTGTGAAACCTACCCACAAGCAACCTATATTGAAGCTCACAGGCATGTGGACCAAGGGGGCTGTTGGCAACCATTATGCCAAATTTATAGCCAATGTTGTAACCCGCACCAATACAAATGCCGAATACATCTAAGAGCTCACTGATGACTGCCAAGAGATATTTGGCACTTTTGGCAAGGCATCAGGCAATGGATATAGTAAATATGTGGAAATAGATACACACAGTTCACCACTCTGAATCATGTCGGCAATTAATAAAACAAAACCATGCCGACAAAGGGCAAAGAAAACTCCAGTCTCATCAAATATTTCTCACATCTGTGCACTCAACTCATTGATCATATTCTTCCATTGTTCTTCACAAGGGTTGGACTCTGAGCCCTCTGTGCCTTCTTTCTATGCCAGTGGTGAGTATGGATGATTCATTTGCATAACAAAAATGAATAACTTACAGAGTCTTTTCCTATTGGCAACAGCTCCTGAAGCACACCTTTGGCCCATTCATCCACTGTCTCTCAACTAAGATAATAGTCACCATCTACATCATGTCCATCCCACAGCTCTTTGGTAGTTCCTGGTCTCAATTTCCCGTTTTCATCTTCTGTTGCTGGCTCACAATGGATTATCTGCTTGAGGGAATCATTCCCGTCCATTGTTATGAGCATCTCAAAAATCATTTCCTTCTCTCCTTCTAGCTTGTAGGTACAAGGAGGGCATGCATGACAAAGCCTCCACTTTGGTGTATTGTGTTTGAGAGCAGCCTGGACACGCTTTTTGGTTTCAGCACGTATAAAGAGGTAAACATCATATGCAATAGAGAACTGTCTGCTGAGATATGGCTTGAAAGATATGCCATGTAAGTCACACAAGCTTTTAACAAAGGGCTGGATAGCAAGGTGTAGGCATTGTAAGTGTGTTGTATGAAATAATTCAACAGTGCGTATAAAGAACACAATGTTTAGATGATACGGTGCTGAGAGAATAAAGCCCTGCTCAATGATTGAGGCAGCTACAGTTTCACCTCCTTTAAGCATGGGCACATCAAGAGAATAAGTCTCTGCTCAATATTAAACAAAATGTGACAATGCGAAGTGATTATATGACTCACCATAAAGATCAACAATTTTAATGCCCTTAGTCTCCTGAACTACTGCATCCTGACTCAAGGGAGCAGCAAGTCCCTTCCCTGAAACACCCCATCACTTGCTCCACTTGAGGTATGCATTGACCATCACATTGAGCTGCGTCTCAAAACCAAGATTCCAGCAAATAATCATATCTCAATGGGCACAATATTCTTTTCATTTTTTTTGTGGCCAAAGCTCCTCTTCCAACAGCTCCTGAAACTCACTACCAGCATGGCTCAGGTTGATTTCAGCATGGCCATCAAAGACTGCATCAATGTCCACCCATTGTTCATTATTCTTGTGATCATGGCAACTGTCTGGCAGGTCACGAATCTCATCAAGCGCACATTGCCTTTCTTCATCTTGAGCTGAGTTCATAATAAGTTTTCATGCAAACTATAAATATTTTTGTAGACTGACCTTGTTGATGTTCTTGAATTGCCTTCTTTTGGCGTGCACAGAAGGCATGTATACCAGGCCGACTGAGAGTTTGAACAAATGGTGTGTGTACTGAGCCTTCTTCAACAATCTTGAACTTGCCCTTGCTGGATTTCTGCTGATGGAGCATTAAACAAAGTAAGTATAGAGTTGACAAGTTTGATGAAACAAAACGTGACCGTGATTTCTGCTGTATACTTATTTCTAGGTTCAACACGTTAAACCTCTGTTTGATTCATTTATCTGACTAATGGTAAATACTTGTCACTGGTTCTATAGCAGATTCTGAGAGATATTGTAAAATGTGAATGTGTTGGACAAGGTCTTTAGTGAAAAATATTATATTGAGCAAGATTTTAAGAAACCAGTTGCTTAGTCTGATGTTGTGATAAAATTGTATTTCCAGTGAGGAAAGCCTATGCAAAAACACACTTTGGAAAATTCAAGTTACAACTTAATAAGACACCACATGTCAAATGATGAGAAAACAATATATTAACTAGAACTAGCTAACACTAATGTGGACTGAAGCATGAAGAAACTTTGCCTGCCATATAACTACGTGTAAAAATCATCGCTGCTGCTGCCAGACCCGTTGTTCGGAAAAGTGAAGGGTCAGGATGCTGGCCAATAGCAGCTTCAGCAGCAGCTCTATACAGTAAAAAAAAGTTAGCTGACAAGTTACAAAAAATAAGAACTAGTACTGACCGCCCCTCATAGACACCAGGCATCGCACCTTGTTCAACCACCCAAAAGCATTCCTCATCAGTAATCTCAGACTTTAAAGACTGTCTCTCTCTGGAATGCAGAGGAAGTGATGAGGAAGCACCCTTGAATAATTGGTGCAAAGGAGAAGATGGCAAGGAAGCAGTCTTGAATGACTGTGCTTGATGGGTAGATGACAATCCAGATGTACTATGAGAACATGAAAATGCAGATGGCACAAATGTGGCTGAGTCATCTGAGTCGGACAAGAACATGTCCTCATCATTTGATATGGGCATGCACTGCCAACAATGGGAAGAGGCTGGAGTTGGGCAGTGTGAAGAGACATGGACTTGGCAACTCCTCAAGATGGGCTGGGATAGTTGAGGAACTTGGCGACTTTTTGAGGTGAGTTGGAATGATTGAGGAGTCGGAGATAAAGAGCATATTTGATGTTTATAGGCTAATTTTTGATGAAGTTGAGGAGAGAGACTTTGGTGAAGCATGAGAGCAGACTAAGATGTATGAGGGTAGGATGAGCTTCTTGACACACTTGCAGGCACTTTGTTGATCTCGGTTACTAGGTCATTTGCTAGAGCATGTTCCCATGCTTTGACAGCTGCATCATAGCTGTAGTAGCCTTGAAGCCAGCCCTTTTTTTCACCAGGAAGGTCATGAATCTGCTGCACAGCAGCAGGCCTATCCAAGTAGTTACATAGGCAAAGTAAGAATAAGGCTTGAAAAACTCTTACCATGTTTCAAATATACCAGTTTTATACCCACAATATACAACATATGCGACTTTCCTCTGCAATGTGGGGTCATCGGGCTCAAAAATATCAGGCCTCCCATGCAGATGCTGTTCTCTGGCCGATGCAAAGACATCATCAAGATTTGCAGTAGGTACTTTGAAATTTTTGGTCTTTGCTGAAGCACTGTCGTGAATGGGGTAAGGTAAGATGCATATCTGCAACCTCATGTGCTTACTAGGTTGTGCTTGAACATTTGTTTGTTGGGGAGTCAATGGCATAGACCCTGATAAAGTGAAAGAATGAAATTAAATTAAATCATAAATGCCTGAAAACAACGTACTGTTTGCTGAAAAACACATTCTAAAGAAAAAGAGGGAGAGGATACAAGGGAGAATAAAGAAATAATGGAAAGTAACAAAAGTAAGGCATCATGCATCAAGATTCAACACAAGTTTGAACTACTCACATGATTGTTGGATGACAGATCTCAATCAACAAGCATTGGAGAACACAACCAGTACAGTGCCAGATATGATGTCTAATTCAGTCCAATTCAATGATCTCAGTCTTTGTCAGGTTCCGCTGAGTCGGGGGCTTTCCAGGAAAGCAATCGCCCTTACAATGCAGACTTGACCTGACCTATGGATACTCGGATGTCTGGAACTCCGGGGCTAGGACTCCAGGGTTCAAGACGCGGACAGGGGCAGTCCCAGGAGGAGGGGACTTGTTCCGGGGGTTTTGGGTTGTGAGTAGTTGGGGGATTCAGGTGGGGGTCGAGTCGTGAACCGGGGGTTCTAAGACGAGACCAAGTTAGTAAGTTAAAGTTGCGAAGTGCGTACCAATTTTAGAGCATGCGATTATCCAAGCGTGCCAGTCAAGTGTGCCAGTCAATGCGTACCAGTCAAGTAGAGGGCATGCAACGATTCAAGTAACCAAGTTAAAGCAGTGTAACAGTGTAATATCAAGACTAACGAATACAACGGGGAACTACGCTACAAGTACTACAGGACCAGGTCTCGGGGTTTCGGGGTGTCTGGGATGGGTTCCAGGAGTCATTGAGTAGCCGGCAGGGACTGTATACCTGGATCGCGCATGTGGGGCATGTGATCAATTGACGTGGAGGGAGCTGTGATGCGTGATGCGCGTGATCCGATCGTTGATCGGGGCTGGTGGTGGCTGATGGCGGTCCTTGATGTGCATGATGGTGGTGTCAGTAGTTGTGATGGCGGGGCGTGTCTTGTGGGGTCAGAGGGAGGGTCCCGGGTGATGTTCCGGAGATGTCCTGGGGTGGGTCCAGAGAGAAGGGGTCATGACATATTTACACTTCCGATTGAATTCACTACATCCCTATCAGCCATCTTCAATATGTGTAGCATCATTGAACACTCACTTTATAGATCTTCCTATCTTAAACGGGGGCAGATCTATGTCTGCTATTGCACCGTACACCGTGAATATTGCTTCCTCGTTTGTCACCTTGCCATCCTGGTCTGCTAGTAGGATTCTCCATATTTTTGGGCTTTTGTACTGCCATACGACTACCGTACTTTTCCATTCTGGGTTCTTCACAAGACATTAACTCTATGTGTGTACGCAATACATATATATTTTCATTTTACCTGAAGAATGTCATGGAGTCGTGCTTCCCCCCTATGCTCATCATACTCGACATATCGTTCCAAGGTACTTCCTATGTCAATGTCCATGTAAATATATATATTTTTCTTTTATAATTCTAAAAGGCTTCATTCAGTACGCACTTGCATTGCTTTTGTCGTACTCATTGTTCATTTGTGTATATGTATATGCGATGATAAGATGGGCTATGGAATGTCTGGTGAGCTGATGCTGTCTCGTGTCGTACGGCAGACGTCTATTATAAGCATCTTTTCAGGGTCAACTATCTGCATGGCTTCTTGTTCTCATGTCGCGTTGCATCGGTATAATTCAGACAACGTTTAAGGGTCGACTGTCTGTCTGGCTTCTTAGCGATTCGGATATATTTTATCTCTCCTATTCAACGTGTTTGGAAAGATAAGACCGACCTGATTTGTTGCGTCTCCCTGTCTGCAAAACCTCTAACTGTCTCACAGGCAACTTCTTTCCCATGGATTCTTCCATCTCACAGGATTGTGTTCTTTTCTCTTTGTTTCGAAGCATGTGCATTTCCACATCAATACATTGCTTATTCCGTTGTATCAATTTATTTGATTTTGGCTTATAGATTGTCTGTTCCCTTGATACTAAGTGGGTTACTTGCTTCTATCATCTTTTAGGATTGAAATAGGTTAATTCAAACTGACTGATTAGTTTGCCTATTCATATTATCTACATATTACTCTGTTATTACTATGGGATTGAACAAGGCTACTGTCACGACCCCTCCCCTCCGGGCCCACCCCGGGACACCCCCGGAACACCCTCCGGGACCCTCCCTCCAACCCCACAGGACACGCCCCGCCATCACGACCGCCGACACCGCCATCACGCGCATCAAGGACCGCCATCAGCCATCTCCAGCCCCGATCAACGATCAGATCACGCGACTCGTGCCGGCCATCACGCATCACGCATCACGGCTCCATCCGCGCCAATTGATCGCGTGCCCCACACGCGCGATCCCGGTATACAGCCCCTGCCGCTACTCAATGACCCCCGGAACCCATCCCAGACATCCCGGAACCCCGAGGCCCGGTCCCGTAGTACTTATAGCGTAGTCCCTGGTTGTATTTGCTAGTCTTGATATTACCTACTTTGCATAACTGCTACTTGGATATTGCGTGCCCTCTGTTTGACTGGTACGCCTCGTTTGGTACGCTTCGACTGGCACGCCTTGGTATTCGCGTGCTATAAGTTTGGTACGCACTTCGCGACTCTTAAATTACTAACTTGGTCTCGTCTTAGAACCTCCGGTTCACGACTCGACCCCCTCTAACTCCCAACCACTCCCATCCAAAACCCCCGGACTCTAGTCCCCTCTCCTGGGATTACCCCTGTCCTCGTCTTGAACCCCGGAGTCCTAGCCCCGGAGTTCCAGACACCCGAGTATCCGTAGATCAAGTCCGCATCGTAAGGGCGTCGCTTTCCCGGAAAGCCCCCGATTCAGCGGAACCTGACAGCTACTTCAAATTAACCTTTTGGCTTGCCTATTGTATCCCTTCCTTCTTACACTGTTATTGCTACATTTCTTGTAGTAGCTGGATCTTTCTGCTTTTTTGCTTTTCTACATCCAGGCTTGCTGGTCTGGCACATGTAGAGCTTATGTGAAGTCACGTTTTCTTACGCAGGTGGTGTCGTTCAATTTGTCTAAGCAAGTATTAATTATTCTTTATCCATCTACCGAATGGCTGGCTCAAAGCTTCTAACCCAATGTAAACTCCGTGTTTCTGTATTGTTATTTTTATTTTTATTTGTTTTAAACCCTTTCCCCCCTATATTTGGCCTGTATATTCAGTTTATCATTCAACCATGGGTACTTGTACTATTATATTTGGATTATTCAACTTCCGTTACTTTTGACGTTTACATGTCTGTTAGTCTGCCGGGACACCATAAAACCTGCGTGCTGTAGGCATCCTTATCCTCACTCTTCTGCTCTATCTATCTCTCACTGTATTTGTTTCTATTTTGTTATACTTGGTATTATCATGCCCCCACGCAAAAAGTCAAAGAAGACCACAGATAAACCGGAAGATATGACACGTCCTTTGTATGAGCAGCTGCAAGCTTTGTAAATTTATGTCTGCCTACGTATTATTTTTATACTGATATATTTGACTATAAGAAATGCAGACCAATTGAACGTGTGCATTATGTAATTGTTCGTATGTATGACTTTGACATGCGCTATCAGTATATTTGCAGCTGTGTTAGCTGGCAACTCGCCTGTCGATGCCGATTTTCCATCTTCCTCTTCAGCCAAGCTCAAAATTGGTGTCACCTGTGATGTGTACATGCTTGTATATCATGTTGATTTCAATGATTGCTTATCGTTTGTAGTGATAGTACGCCCTGTATGGCTTCGCTAAAAAAGAAGAGGGCAGGTGGCCCTTCAAGCGTTGAGTCCCCGGTCATGTGTGTACTAATGTTATGTTCTTGACCTTCGGTTGACTGCATACTGTTCATTTAGACATGCCTTGGAGAAGCTTTCAGCCAGTACAGATGATGTAATGTCCACTCCAACTGGGCGAACTATGTTAGTCGGATTACACTATTTGTAATATGATCCACCTGAAAATGTTGTTTCTCATATATCTTCAGGTGCAGTCGCACCCTTTCAGATAACCCTCAGGGTTGCAGGGGTCACGAAATTGACCACACGTATCCTTTCCAACATAACGGCTGACGATAACTTGGTGCCTGAAAATTCCCCGGATAACAGAAATAGCATCATATCGCTTGCAGAAAGCGATGATTTGCTGGAAGTGTCAGTATTTTATATTTAAATTTATTGTAAATACTGCTCATGCAGTGTATCTTTTATTTTTATTCTTATTTGTGGTATCGGTACATCTTGCATTTGTAAACCACCTGCCCATTCATTGGATGACAAAATTCTACGCCATTAGTGACTCTATTGTCAATAAAGACGCCTCCGACAACGGGGTCGACGGGAGTGGCTTTGAGTCGTTGGAATTACCTGATGATGAAGCTGATGCAGCAGACTTAGTTTTCTCAGACAGTGCACCGATTGCATGTGACAATTCTGATGACAAATCATTAGGGTTTGCTGCCTCCGCCGACGAGCAAGAGAGTGCTGGTGATAACAAAGATTGTCATGTTATGGAAGACGCCAGTACATCTGTGCATGGCGTCACTACTAAACGCAACAATCCTGTCAATGTTGGTGCTGGTGAACACTATGATATTGAAGAGTAGCATCTTATTATTTGCTTGATTGATTTCTGCATTCTGATTTTTTTTTTTTATATATATTAGATTTGACGGTGCTACTGATCCGACTGTTATAGTTACTAATCCTCCGGTTATGCAGCCAGATGTACAGGATCCTATGTTCTCCGCTACATATAATACCCTCCCATCTCTTCCGTATGTCTGTTTATAGCATCCGCATTGCAATAAGTACCGTTCTATTACTATTTATTGACATATTTTTCGCACAGTCGTGTGTTCAATATCATACCGTATGGATATGATAAACAAATCAGTGATGGATCAGTGCAATTTGCACGTATATCAGCTGTGACATCGAAGATGTCCAGAGAAAATGCAGAGTATGTGATTATGTTGTCTTGTTCATGTGCATCATTGTTACACACGTTTATAGGTCTTTGGTTCGAGGCCTCTTGTGGGTCAAACATGGCTTATACGTGCATTCAGCTCGCATACATCCTGATAATCTTACTGCCAAATCTCGTCGCCTTGCATTAAATAATGGGGGTAACGCTTTTTGCATCGACGTCATGTTCGGCGTCGTGTCTGCTTCTCATCTCTTTAATTCCGGCGTAGAAGTTGGCAGTTACTTGTCCCCCTATAAACAGAAACAATTGATGATTGTGCCATTCCAGCAAGAATTCCTACGTTCTATGGCCAATGTTGGAAACACGTTGGGATTACGTTCTGATCCCATGGGCTCTTACTCAAGCTATGGGATGGCCTTTGTAACCAGAGGCAAAGGGAAGAGCGTGTTCTTCAAAAACTGTAAATTTTCAACTTGCGGGTAGCATACCTTTGTGTTGACTGCACTTTGTAGTGGGTGGCTACTCAGTGCCTGCTCTTTCGAAGCCTCCTGTACTTACAGACGATTCCATGTTTTCTGTCAAATCTGCTCCTATCATACCAACTCCGAAGTTCAAGAATTCTATGGAGGCGGTAATAAATTATGAATCGACAGGTGTGTCTTCCATGTCATTATTTGACTACTTATTTATTTCTTTCTTTCCAGTTCCTGTATACGACGGTCATTCGGAAACTGGGCCTGCCTTTCGGTTTTCGGCTGCCAACTTCAATGCTATCACTAGTTGGCGCTCATACAATGGTAACACATCCAATGTTCCTGAGGGGTCCATTGTTGCCGTGGGTTACACAGCTAGATGGTTTGAAGGTTCCTCTTCAGTGTACGTTCACTATTTGTTACGATATTCTTATTGGTTATTTATTTACTTATTTTTAGGTTCCTTTCTACTAACATCAAGTTCGTCATGATTCTTCACACCCCTGATCTTGTTGTGGTTGGTGGTGCAGGCACCAGGCACATGGCATACTTGATGAAACCCGGTGGTCTTGAAGGGCCTGCATCTGGTGCTCCGGGAGGGTCGAAAGCTATTTCTTTTTCTGATTCTGTGGGTGGTATACCCTCTGAACGCTGTAGTGCCAGTGCCAAGACATCTTGCATCGCTGGATCAACTGCTTCTCCCCGATCTGGTGTTGGTATATCAGCATTGGCCACAACTCGTGGTGCTACCTCTAAGCTGACTTGTTCTGCTGGGCTACTCAAGGGGAAAGGTAAAAATAAAGAAGTAATCTGATTGCTGTCGTGTGGACTGCATATAGTTCCTTTATTTTTCCGTGCCTGTTGGTACAAGCTTAATTTTGTTGTTTGCCATGTTCTGATACCTTGATTTTTTTGCTTTGCTGGACTACGTCATACTATTTCTGCGTACATCACTGTGTTTGACTACAAAATATGGTGTGATGTACTGAATTGATATTGTTTTCAATTTGCCGGCGGACTCATGTAAGAGTGTTATGGACATATAAAACTAAATTGGTATGACCTTCATATTCATTGATATTATAGCGCGTACTTACTGTTTGATGATTTTACTTGCTAAAGGTTGTGTTGTCTGGTTTGTATGACTAATCTTTGTTATTCGAATTTGTACCTAGTTACTCCGATGTCAAACTAAATATGGGCCGCTATTACATATATATTTTTATTTACTGAAAATTATGATTTTTATTTTATACATATATATATAGGTGGCGAGTTAACACCTCCAAACCTCCATCTTGTACTCCCTCCTGCCCTCTCCACACACACATGTACTTTCTGATATTTTCGTTATATGTCTGTGACTTTCCCTCATCCTCGCTTATCAAACGAGGCTTTTGTGTCCTGTTCCTGGTTCACTGATGCGCTGCTATCAGACGGAGATCTTGCTACCCGCTATGGACGAGACATGGCAATCCACGTGAGTGAACGTTGTTGACTCGTTTATTGTTGATGATCCTATAATTACATGCTGATATCGTGTTTATAGCAACTTGTTAGCTGTATAATTACAGAGGAAGCTACATTTTCTCCTGCCCGCAAGGATGATCAGTATTCTCTGTTTTGCGCTCTTATGGTGGGAGATGATGTGCCTACGATAGCTGAAAAGAACCTGACAGATGCTCGATTTTGGATTCTCATGGCCTATCGTGTTGTGGACGTATTTGAGATGATGAATGGGGGGGCTATTCAGAGACCCTCTTCATCTGGTCCCGTAGTTGACAACTACAAAGCAGTACGTGTCATTGTTTCTATTGGCTTTTATCAATTGGTCAAGTACAATATTTTATGTATTACCTAGCCTATGGGAAGCCTTAATAATATTCCTGCTCTACTGGAGAGATCCCAGAACACCCTAAACTCTCATATACGTGCACTTCAATCCAAGGCTTGTAGAGATAAACAATTTGACTCTTCCATGTATTATTCGTCGGAAGGCGGACCCTTGATTCATTTGTATTCAAGTCTCGCTCAGCACGTTGGCAAAAAAAATGTTGTCACTACACTCATCAACTTGACCTCTGCAGCCCTGCATTTGGGATGTCTTCTTAAGGTACGTTGATATTTATATTGTATGTGTATTGTTAATGCTGAAAATATCGGTGCTTGTATAAGGGAAATTTATTTCTGCCTACAGACATCGAGTCCATCGAGAGTATGATAGTTTCCGGGTACGATACCATTCGGTTTAGTTGTTATTTACGTTTTAGAGTTTGATACTGCAGATCAGAGAATGACCAATCTGGGCTCGCGCATATTCACCAAGTTCACGGTTCAGCTCCTCAAGGTCGCACAACGGTTCTTCATAATTCTTTGTATATCGCGTTGGCCATATCGCCTCTCATGTTACTCAATTCTCGTGAGTATAATGAAGTTGGCGCAAAGGATACAGTGTTTAAGGTGTGATTGTTCTTTTGCATGCCATATTGATAGTTAAATGTATCGTTAATGTGTTAGTTATGGAATCACATAGGAGGGCTAGAGCGACCTACTGCTGTAGTGGAAGCGGATCGGGCGTTGTAGAAGGTGTTGTTTTCTGCAGCTCTGGGGGGGAACCTCCTACAGGAACTCAGATCTGCATTTCAACATCTGGAGGAGGTTGTGAGGGATGCAGCGCCTCATTGGCTGAACCTCGTGAACAGGTCTTCGAGCGTCCCTGCTATCCTATCTTCGCAAACCGATGTAATTGATGCGCTCGATATGGTGGTATATTCCGATGTTTTGCCTTTTCCTGACAATTCTTTACCCCTGCCCTCACCATCTGGAAGCACCTATGGTACCGACATCACTGTGCTCAACAATTCCCGTTCATCTGGAATTACGAATGATAATGAGTTCGACAACGACGGGCTTCGTGATAAAAATGTGTATTCTTCTTGATCTGCTGGTAGCGATCCGTATCGTCAACCTATCGATGATGACGATTCTTGCAATACTCGTAGGACACATATGTTGCCTTCACGAGATACTACCAACAATCCGTTCAACGACGATGTCCATGCTGGCAGTAAAAATCTAAGCAAGTCAACGAATGAAACTGGACAACCTGGTGGGCGTGATGCAGCAGACAGACGTCCATCTTTCGTGTCTCCTCCTCCATATTCTTTAAACAATCAGGATGATTCTCCTTCTGATGGGCCCACCAATGTCTATATTGATAGAAGATATTCACTTGGTAGAGGTGACAATATCAATGATGAGCAAACCGTACTTGATATCCCTGACATCAATCCGTCATCCTCCGACAACCTCAATCCTCCATTGGTTGAAGAAACTGCAGTTTCAGTTCCCAAAAGTAATGTATCGGAAATGCAGTTGCGAAGGTCTGATAAACCAAGTAATTGGCCGTCTATTCCTTCTCCCAAAAGGAAAAGATGAGCGCACAAGACTGCCAAAACCGTCGAAGGTATGCATGGTGACGGTATCAACAGGACACGGCCTACCAAACGTGTTCCTCGTGTCCTCATTGATTTGACTCTTGACGTTACTGTAACCCATTGAATGTGATTACTATGTTATTTCACTGTATGACATATGACTTCAGGACTTGGAGTTCGACGAGTCTGATGTCGATGTATCCAATGACATTGTATTCGTGACTGGTGAACGTCCTGTTGAGTATGAAATTCATGGTACAAACCACGCATATCGGTTTACTCCCAAGTTCCACGTAAGTACTGTAATCTGTTTCCATAACTGCTGCTGGACACCCTACAGTTAAAAGAGGATTTACAATGGTTTTACTCACTTTACGACTCGGTTGTTAGGGGGTCGACTAGACCGACGTTTGTCAAGATTGCTTCTATGGATGAATTGATGGACCCTACTAATACCAGCATATCTAAATATCTGACCAACCATGCTGCCATATTGATCAAAGGCGTCGACCATGTAGACAACAGATTTACCGGTGCAACACTGGCATCCGTCTGCAACATATACAGTGTTACCACTATTCATAGTACGCCTGTTTGTATGTTCCTGCGTTTCATTACATATATTTACATATGATAGATTTCACATTGCTAGATACTCAACATACGTGTAGAGGTTCTCTGATTGATGTGTTTGCTGCTGTTTTGTCTGCGGAACTGCGGGCTCTGAGCGCTCTTGATATGCCTGCAGTACGAGATCCATTTCCCGTCTTGTCTGTGTCAGGTGATTGGTTTGCGTGGTCGCAAGTAAACAGGCAATACTCGTATTGCGACTCCTCTGACAATTATCCAATATCTGACATGCGGTGGGCAATAGCATTGACCAGATCTGCCCACCATTACTGGCACATTGGTTGTAATGGGTATGGTACTTTCTTACGGGTGGAAACAGGCTTCAAGTTACTGTATATTGCGCGACCAAAGTCCGGGTCTTTCGAGGATTTCGCTACCGTCTCTATTTTTATGGAGAAATACGTAATGTATGAGGCGAACGCTGACTTGTGGGATACTGAAGTGGTTGTATTGGAACCTGGTGATGTTTTGTGAGTGGTGCCCTTATGTTGCTGTATATAATATATGACTGATCCCATAGTATTGTGCACCCTAATGTGCCACTTTGTGTCGTGACACTGGTTCCTTCCATATGTATTGGAGGTCATTATTATCTTGCGACCACTCTCGCTGATTCCGTTATTGGGATATATCATCATTTTGTGGGTAGTCGAACCCTCGCAAATGCTGATCATGAAATGGCTTCTCATTCTATACTGGTCTGCATGCTCGTGCATTACTACCGGTATACAAAGAAACTTTTTGAGGGCAACCTAGGTAAGCATCACAATGTTGCTTTCTAATTTTTAGTCAATTTAATTTAATTACTTATTTCTTAAAATATTTAATTTCTTGTAGACCAGGAGTATCAGCATGTGCCGGATTGGGATACCTGGGAAGGCGCACTGTCTATTTTCTTGATGTGCAATTATTTCAAATTGCATAGTGCTCTTATAAATTGGAACTACCCGTTTAATACAGATGTTTGCGCCTTTGAGTCATCTATCAAAAACTGCTCGAGGGCCTGCAAAATTGTGTACTGGTACTTTGTCATACCTTTTGCAGGCCTGGTGATTCTTTAAATAGTTACGACATGTTCCAGACCATTTACTCTGTGTTTTTGGCTCGTCATGCTCATATGCTTGTTCTACTTAAGAGAGCCGCTCGTGCGTTGGGAATACAAGGCAAGGTTGAAGGGCTGGGTACCTCTTCGGTTTGGACAGCAGTTTGCAAATATATACGCAGCAGGCCTGCATGGGATTATTTCAAAACCATGACAGCCAGTTCTTCTGACCGATCGTTTTATTGGAACGGCCTGTCATACACTGTAGAGAAGTCTACTTGTGATGCATATGGTGCGCTACAGGGTTGTCATTATTCTCTTATTACTGGCTTATTCAGTTATATATAATAGATTGTCCTTATCTTGACGGTTTGGTTTATGGTGATAAGGAAACGGCATCTGAACTTGGGTACTCTCTATCACACATATCACCTCGCCTAGATCGGAACAATCCTAAGGACGATGATGTTTACAAAACCCTTGTATACAGCAATGGAGACAATTTTAATGATGACTTCGAGCCTCTTAATGATGCTGTAGATGAACCATATTCACATCAGCATTCGGGCCACAAACCCTTGACAGAGGAAACTGTTTCGCCAGCTGATCATTGTTTGACTACAGTATCTGATCAAAATATCCGCAAACAAGGTTGTCCATCTTCGACTGCTTTGGAACACACTTGTCGCCAATGTCACAACCTCTCCCCTCTGGATCCACTCCGGGACACCCCCGGAACACCATCTGGAACCCTCCCTCTGACCCCACAGGACACGCCCCACCATCATGACTACCGACACTGCCATCAGCCACCACCAGCCCCGATCAATGATCGGATCACGTGACTCGCTCCCAGCCATCATGCATCATGCACCACAGCTCCCTCCATGCCAATTGATCACACACCCCACACGCACGATCCAAGTATACAGTCCCTGCCCGCTACTCAATAACTCCCAGAACCCATCCCAGACACCCCGGAACCCCAAGACCCGGTCCCGTTGATGAGCCTGCATCGTGGCTGGCTACCGATAGCACCCATACCCGCACCTCATATAGGCCCACTAGTACCACCAGAAGCGCCACGCTCTAGCGCTTCCAGCGCTATTTCTCTCATATTTTTACACTAATAACTCGCAGCTACAGACTCCAATTACTCTCAGACCACTTTTATGGCACCACTTATTCTTCGCACCACTATTGACACCTCGCCGCACCTTGCCACTTGCACTCC